>ML828452.1:25804-59584 GCA_009831015.1 Picea engelmannii | reverse complement strand
CCATTTCGAGGAATCGGGAATCACGAACTCGGAAGTCCTGGTGACAAGAGTTCAGGATTTTCCATGGTGAAAACCCCAAGATAGATCTGGATCGTCCGAATGATGGAGGCCACGTGTCATGAGATTATCCATTTCGGGGAATCGAGAATCGCGAACTCGGAAGTCCTGGTGACAAGAGTTCGGGATTTTCCATTGTGAAAACCCTGGGATAGATCTGGACCGTCCGATTTACGGAGGCTACGTGTCGAAAGATTAGACACATCGAGAAATCAGGGATCGAGAATTCGGGAGCCCTGTGATCGAGAGTTTAGACTCTCATAATGATAAATCCTGATGAAAGGATGAGATTCTTTCGGAGGATCTCAAGGTCTGTAACAACCGTCAAATGTGAGGAAGAGATGTCGGCTTTAAGCTGGGGTGTGAATGCACATTAAGGTAAGTAACGAGCAGATCTGGACGGCCAGAGTCCACCCACCCAGATCTACAGCTGAGGTTTCATTCCGGAGCCCCCTTGTTGTTATGCCTTTAGTGGTGGAGCGGGGGGGTCCGGAATCAGACGTGCAACTCTCGAACGATTGAGATTAATTCACCTTGATCAACAGTGCTCAGGTTAATTATGGACCCCCCTTTCCATTCTGCCTTTAATTGGGGGGGGGTCTAGAATAGTGTGGCATGTGAAGTGGGGCCCCTCCTGTCTTGTCGACTACCGTGTCGCATTTCCCCTCTACCACCTGTACTCCACTTAACCGTGCGACAGGGCCTGTTCTCATTGGTTGTTCTCTAGCCCTGTTGGGATTTGTTCCTATTGGCCATTTGCTAACCCTGTAGGGATTCGTCCCTATTGGCCGGTCGCTAGCCCTGTCGGGCTCCGGTAGTTGCAGAGTCGAACGATTCGACACCCCTGTAGCGCCAAGGCGCTAAATACAAAGAAGCATCGCGATTATTTGAACTATGATCATGACCCGCAATCACATGGGAAGAGAGAGTGAGAAAGAGCTAGCTTGCGCTAGACCTCTGTAGGTAGTTCGGGGGCTCTGATTCAGCAAAAAATCAACTAAAAATTTGATTAAGGTAGTGGGTATGTGACAGTTGATAAGTCATAAAATTGCTAATATCATGGGAAAAGGACGTATCCTCTATCTTCCATATGCACAATACCACCATCAAGTACTTCAAAAGGGGGCGACCCTATTGAATTTATTTGAATAGGATGATGGTTCGCTTCCTGCAAGATCAAACCATTAAAGATATTAGGACACAAAACATAATAAGTAGAAGAATTGAGAGAATAAAAATCCTCTCTTTAACAAGAAACATTTTCAAAAAGTGACTCCTTGAATGGTAGTTCCTCCTTCTGAAGAACATTGGTGACTGATTATGACTCAGTTATCTCCACACTAGGAATGGTTTCACAATCAACACATTCTTCCTCAACATGGTTTTTCTCTTCCAAGCAAAAATTGGATTGGTGTGATAAAAGAGGTATTTCCTATATGGTTTTTTCTTTTCCTTGAGGGAAAATATCTTTGTTGTTGTCTTTCTCTTGCAAATTATGAGAATCTAAAATATATCCCAAAACATATTCATCGTTAGAAGAGAGGATAAAATGAAAAGAATTTTGATAGCAAGAAGGTTCAATAAATTATTCGACCACAAGAGGAAAGCCTTTGTTATCTAACTCGGTTAAACTAGGATAATCTATAACAATAGGACAATTCAAATTAAAAGGAGCTAATTCCAAATTATCCATGGGTGAGGAAGGATTCAGGTCATGAGTGCCCATATTTTCTTCATTAAATAATCAAAATTTAAATTTTTCTCCATAACAGCCTCCTCTATTTCTTGTGATGAAAAAGGTGAGATAGGATAATGAGAACCTGATATAACCATTGGTGTGGCCCAAAGTGTCCTATTATCAACAGAAAAACCCTCCTCTCGGTCATCCACATAAAAATATGAACTTGAGTTTACAACACAATAGGTCTCTTTTTCATCATAAGGAAAGAAAGGGGGATGGAGTGGTGAGAGGATACATATGCTTACCCTAAAAAATAACTCTCTCTCTAATCTATATCCCCCCTAGTAAAGAAAGATCGAGACATATGAAGTTCAACTAAACCATTAGTATTTTCAACATTTTCATGTGAATGA
Organism: Picea engelmannii; assembly: GCA_009831015.1. Lineage (NCBI taxonomy): Eukaryota > Viridiplantae > Streptophyta > Pinopsida > Pinales > Pinaceae > Picea > Picea engelmannii. The sequence goes on along the minus strand of ML828452.1, from coordinate 57,433 downwards.
AAATCAACATGTAAGGGTACATTAATACATGATTTAGATTCTTCATGCACTAGCTAATTTGTATCATTAGTAAGAGAAATTAAATGGATAATTTGATCATTGATAGACGGCCTATCATCCAAAGGAAATATATAATAAATATGCATAAATCTAATAAGAAGGTATTAAATAGATCCATATTCATTATTCCTAAGCTTCGATATCTCTGCACACAAATCATCATAATAACAATTATAAAAAACATGCCAAAATTTACGCATAAACTGCTCCCATGTGTGAATAGAGGAAGTCAGAAAAGTCTCACACCAACTCTTGAACCGTCCTGCAAGAGTGAGAGTGAACAACCTACAAATGACACTTTCATTAGTAATATTTTGAGAACAATTTTTTTTTCATAATTGCAAATCATGTTCATATGCATATGTTTCACCCTTCCCATCAAACTTAAACTGCGACAAGAAATGTAAAATATTTCTAGGAGGTTTGAGAGGTATAGTACCAGAAAAACAGATTCATAAAGGGGTATGGGATGGATCCATTAGTAAATTAAAAAAATTTAATAAGAATGACTCCACATGCTCAACATGTCATTTGTCCCTCCTTATAGTGCCATTTATGTTGACAGATCCAAATGGTTTGTCAAGTAGTTAAGGGAGAACGCTCGATGGCAGGTCCCAATTAGACCTATTCTCGTTTAATGTAACATTTCTGAACATTATGTGGGCATGGTTTCCACTAAGAATTAAAAACAAAAAAAGGGAAAGATAATGAATTGTCCCCCAAAGAGTTCTAATTAATTCTAAATCTAATCTAAAAGGGAAAAAAGATAATTTAATCTAACTACTTCTAACCTATCCCGCATGAGAAAAACTAATAAACGAGAGTAGTTTAAAGAGATATGTTGACAATAGAAATAGTTCATGGAAACCAAGAATATGTTAAAAAAATAATATTCCAGATATCATATCAATTAGTTGCACAGGATATATGTAACATCATCCCTATACTAATTAGAAATTACAATAACATGAGAATTCTAAATACTAAGAACATAAATAGTTCATATGATCAACACTCAGAAAAAATTAAATGAAAAACACATTTATGGATTAGTCCCAAACTCATTTGATACAATTATGACTTCAAAAATGGATTTTGCTCTTAATACATACAAAAACATTAGTATTCCTAGTCTATACAATAGGAAAAAGTTGATGAATACATTTGAAATGAGTTCTCTTTTATAAGATAAGAGAGACTCCTCAGTTCTTGTGTCTGTTCACTTTATTTCCCTTTGTTTTGTCATTATACAACTTCAAATTTATTTTTCAGTTTCATAAATTAACATGTGATCATTATAAACAAAAGTCGAAGAGACTCATGAGTGATTATTCTCTCCCTAAGGTAGTTCATAAATGATATTTATTTAAAATATTATTAATTACGTGTGTTTTTGTGTTCTTCAAAATGTTTTTGGGTGTTTCTAGCGTTAGTATATAATGATTAAGATCATCCCATCTTATTATTCTCTTTATCATCCTTGCAATGTGATCTTATAGGTCCTATTTTGACTCATGTAGCTTCAAATATGATCACCTGAACATGCACAACCCATTTTCTGATTAAATTCATCCCTCTTCAATTTTCTTTGTTTTCTAAGAATTTCCACCCTTAATTTGTTGATATTTTTTGTGCCATGACGTTTTATTCTCTATTAGATTTCTGAAAAGTTATCCTGGGCGATTTCGTTTCTTGTAGCCCCATATATGGTTGTTTGAAGTTTGAATAGTCAATTCCCCCCCCCCCTCAAATTTGTGACCTTATGTTCTCCCTATTCTATGGGGTTCTTTGTCATTATTCTAGCCTAAAATATTCTTCCAATGTATTCCTCTCCTCGATACCTTTCCAATGAGGTATTTCGTGCTTGATTTTAGGCTAGCTAGGCTTGATTTGAAATTCAGTGCTCAACATCCCTTGATCTGCTTGTGGGTGAATCTGGGTTGTCGATCTTTAACCTAAAAATCATTAAACCACATGCATAAGGTAATTCAATATTGAATGGTTAGTATATCTTTATCTCCCTTACCTAATTTTTTATAAGAACCTAGAGAAGGCATAGGACATAGGGATTGTATTGTAATTTTGGCCAATTACCATAGTCAAAATAGGAAAAAAAAAAGGAAATCAATAAAATTAATTACACTAACCTACGTGAAAATCCAATTAATAAAAATAAAACCCTCACCCATGTGAAAATAAAAAATAAAAAATAATGAAATAAAAATAATAATTATCCCCCAAAATGAAATATAACCCAAAGTCTAAGTCAAAAAATTAAAACGTGAATAAAAAATTTAGTTTTTGAGGGCTTTTCACAATGGCTTGTCTCGGGATGGTAATAACTCTCAGCAGCTCAACACTCCGATGGGAACACTCTGGTGTGTCCATCATACTTTGATGGCTAATCAACACTTCGATGGGTTAACTCACATAGCACATGCTTCCAATGGCTTCATACACTCTGATGGCTCCATGCTTCTGATGGTCTCACCACTTCGATGGCCTAGCTTAACCTCAACATTCAGATGGCATGGTTGAAATAATATTAAAGCAATTACCAGTTTGATGGCTTATTGGAATTCCCTGGTCGAAACGTGGGGAATGGTTGACTTTGATGAGGGATTATGATAGCTCGATCTCGATGGGCCATCGAAATCCATGATAAAAGTAGCCAAAAAATCACTCCAATGGCTCAATTCGATGGATCATTCCAGTGACTATTTTCAAGGAAAAATATTAAAAGTAGCATGAATCCTAAGTCCTTTGGAAATATTAGTAATAATATTATGGTTCACTGAATTCTTGAGAGGAGGGATTCCATGAAGATAGGGGGTGTGTATTAATGGTAATTCCAAATGAAAATTACCATGAAGTGAAGATGAATACCAATGGGAAGAAGCCTAGAAAGAAGTCCCGTGAAATATTACGTTGAATTTTAAAGAGCAAGAAAAAAAAAACTAAATTAAATAAGAAAAATAAAATGAAAATATACAACCTAGGACTTAGGGGATAAATGGGAAAAATAAAAATAAAATTAAAATGGAAAAATAAAAGATAAGAAATAAACGAATATATATACATAAAAAAAACCAAAAAGTCAAATTGTTTCTAATTTTACAAGGCAAGAAAAAAAATGAGAATGTACATATTATACATTAGGGTTTTAGGCAAAACACACCATGTAATGAATAGTTTATTCATGTAAAACAAATTTGACCCATGTAAAAACATTTTTAAAGTGGACTTGATTTACCCCATGTTAAAAAATAAATATCAAGGGAAACTAAAGGGAAAACCATGAGGAATAAAAAACCATGGAAAATTAGCATGTGAAATAAAACCATGTGGTTTTGCAAACCAAAGGGTAAAATACAAATGGAAATAAATAAATACAAAAATAATAAATAAATAAAATAAAAAATATACAAATTATCTACAAAAATAAGAATAAAACTTAGAAAAATAAGGCCAAGTTATGCACGAGTTAGGGTTCCATTCCAGTGATGGTTCCACACATGTCAAGGTTCTGCACCTAGGGACCAAAAATAGGAGTAAGGTATACCACGTAGATTTTGAGTAACCGGGTGTCAATTCGAGAAGGTAGGTCGTATGTCGATCACGGACGCTTAGATTTAGAGGTGATGAATGGAAAGAGGCCAAGGGGAAAAATATGACACATCATGTGACAAATCAATGTCATAGATAGTGATTCATATAATAAAACGAGATCGACACCAACCAGACACAAGACACACTTCAATCCATTCAAGTTGAACATCTCATAGGGAAGGCTTGATAAGATTGCAAAGAGAGTGAATACGATCAAATCAAGGAATAACTTCTTACGTCATGCCACAATGCATGAAGAGGATTTTGAAAAATAACGAGCAAGCATTGGGCGATGACACGTTAAGGACCTACATCCATGAAGCTCAATAAGTCTTTGGTCTGGCTTTTTGGAGAGAGGGGAGGCCAAAAGAAGAAACCAATATAGATAAATATGAAGAAGCTCATGCCTTTCAAACCTTAGGAATATCACAAGGGACTTCACTCGATCAACCCAATGAGACAAACCCAATGATGGGAGATTGATAAGGATCAAGGTCGCAGCCTCATCAATGTAAAGGTGGTAAGTACAAAATTGGTCGAGGTTTGGGAAATATAAGTCTTAGTTCCTAATTTGATTGTTGGCTTCAAACGATAGACAATATTTGCATGCAGAGTAGTCTAGGAAAGAGGAATAATATCAATGGATTCCCCACAAACATTTCAAGGCTGGAGAAGTCATGTAAAGGAAGTGACCCTGTGAACCTGCTCCTGCAACCATAGAAAAGATTACATCAATTATGTGATTAAGAAGACACTTTCTATTATACTATAAACATTACATTTCTAGTATTCAACAAACGTATAACTAAGTGTTGGGTTTGTTCAAAGATAATCATGGGTATTTGTAGATAAATTTCTTGAAAATTTCATGTGCCAAGTATCAAAATCAAAGGAAGGATTAGTGATTTTGTGATTCAATCTAAGAGTTCAAAATTGAAGAGTATGATCAACATACGAGAGCATAAATATGAAGACAATAAGTAGAACATGCAAGCAAGAGGATGCGGAATTTTAATTATCCATTCAGAAAATCCTCAACAACAAACTCATTCAAGAAATAAAATAGAAAATCAAACCCTACAACCACATAGGATCATCAAGCACTTCGAAATCTGCAAAGGGTCCAAAGATAACGTGTCAATCCCATCATACAAACATCAAAGAAACATTATAGTTCAATAAGCATCATGAAGACATTTGGAATCATAAGATAAAAAGGAACAATCAACCTCCATCAAATACAATCACTAATCAAGATAAAACCCCCAAATCCCTCAAGGTAGATAAAGAATTGGCATTAGGCTCAAGTAGTAGAGGATTAGGCATTGGAATTCAAATTTTAGTAGGGGGGCCTTTCCTTTCACTTGTAAAATAAAATGTAAAGGGGGTTTGTTGTGGCCTTAACAAGAACCTCCACAAAAAAGTTCTCCCTTATCCATTCTACATTGTAGGTTTTTTACTCTTCTCGTACAACCCATTGCATCTCGGGGGTCCCTAGAGAAGAAGAGTACCCATTTGGGAGTTGGTAAAGTGGTTAACAAGTAAGATAATTTTATATTTGGGAAAGGAGAATTGGAACTAATAGTTGGAACACGTTTGGAATTAAAAAATCATAAGTGAGGATCTTCTAAATCCATCAAAATAAGGTATGTAATTCTAGAAAGATCAATTTATACACACCTACAACTTGTAATCTAAAATTATCTTTGTGATTTGTTATTTTTAGAAATTGTTAATTGAATCTTACATGGGAGATTTATATAATGATAATGTATTTTAAAACTTGTCTTTCTATTTGATCTAAAACTTAACAAAATACCTCATCCTTAATTAGGATCTACATGATTGTTTTTAGGCAATTTTACTATTTGTTTCCCGTAAAATAAAGACATGTGCACCTTTATTTAAGCACAAAATCATTTACACACTCAGTTTCTTCATTAAGGGCATGTGTAAACTCTATTTTCATTCATTATTGTATATCCTATGGCATGTCTTCCATGATCAAAATTTGGATTTGAAGGGTTTTCCTAAGAGATATGTTTTTTGGGTTTTCCTTGTGAATGATGAGGTAATATATGATTTATCATGTAGTGTTATTCTCTCTTATAAAGTGTTTTAATCCCTTTTATTGATTGATTATAAACCATAATTTGGTCTAGAAGAAACCCCACAGTGAACAAATATTGAGAATTTTCCATTTGGGTCTTGTAGTTTACCTATCTGAAGAATGTATTTGATTTCTATAATTATGAATAAAAACTACATGCATTATATCATTATGATGTATCTTATTAACATTTTTCTTATTCAAAAAATATATACATGTAATTTAACAGATATATACTATTGAATCTACTTATAACCTTATTTCATTCTTCCAAACTATTCTTCCAAACTAAATGATGGTAGTGATGATATATAATTATTTTCTATCATATGAGTGTTGATTATGTTTGAAGAAAAAACCCTTTTATCTGTTCATAATTGAATTTTGTTCATAAAAATTAACCCCACAAGGAGGAATTCTCAAGAAAATGATGTTTTCAAGAAGAGTATTGGAGTAAGTTTTTTTCTAGCTATTGTATAGAGAATTGTATCTAAGAATTTATATGTAATTTGTACTTAAATGTAATAGACTAAGTGATCCACCTTTAAGGGTTTAAGGTTGTTGTTATATAGACATTTGAACGAATAATTGTTGTATGATTGCATCGAAGAACCACTATGAACCATTGAATAATTATTAGAGGCCTCATCATTGTGGTTTAAAGATTCATTTTGATTAAATCGACAATTGATCCATTTTCACTACTTGTTATCTATTCCTTAGTTTTGATTGAAAGGTTTCAAGTATAAGTGTTGTGTATTTGAGAATATAAAATCATACATAGCATTGTAACAAAAAAAAAAAAGATTATTGGAATCAATATTGATCTAGATTTTGGAGAGGAACAAACTGATTAATAGGCTAAATAAAATAAACACATAGATATGAAGAACAACACAGATATCCAGTGAACAATATCTTTTATTGAATAAATGAAATAGGTTGAAACTATAAAACTGTAGAACTATCTCTGAGAAGAGATGTGGATGTTGTGTGCATCCGTCTAAGCAGAATGATTACAATGAGGCTCCAAAGGCCTTTTTGATATTACTCGTGAATTCCAAAACCCTAGACATCCAAAAACCTAACCATAGAAGGTGAAACACCAAAAGTCATGTGGGCCCCTATGGATAAGTTGGTACCTCAACTTCCAGGGGTTGTAACTTTTGCATATGACCTTCATTTTAGTGCATGATATCTCGTTGGAAAGGTATTTCAGAGAACTACACATTACACTGTCGAAATCTGATTCTGTCTACAATTTGACTGTGGAGAGACAACAAAAAACATTGTTTAGGGCTCCAAAATGACCCTGGAAGTACAACAAGATGTGATGACATGAAAACATTAAAAATAGGCTAGTTGGATTAGGTGAGAGGCCACTAATATCCACCTGGAAAATGTATAGGGCTTCAGACAACCCCAGAAGTGTAGAACCCATAATTACAAAGAAGTATAGAAGAATGTGTTCAACGAAAAATAGATAAGAGGAGCCAGTTGGAATAGGTGGGTGGGCACCAATACCCAATTGGATCAATCATCCCCCCCTAAGGAAGCAATGGTATCCATTTCATTGATTTCCCCCATCAGGTGAGGAAACGTTTGTTGGATTTGGCCCCGGGTGAGCCACTTGCCTTGGTGAAGGAGTTTCCCTGCCTTGAAAACCCGATAAAGATGGATCCTCTGCTGGTGAGTTCTCTTGACCTGTGTGTCCACTATCTGATCAATGGATGCTTGTTCCATGCAGTCATGGTTAATATCTATTGGTGTCAGTTGTTCTTCGATCTCTAAGGTGTCCAATAATGGTGGAACATATGGTCGAAGGAGGTCCACATTGAACACTGGGTGCAAGCCAAGGAAGGGTGGAGTGTTGAGCTCAAAATCATTGCTACCCATAGCCTTGGTGATAGTGTAAGGCCCATATTGAAGTGGGAGGAGCTTTCGATGGGGCCTTGTGAGACGCTCCTTCTACAAATGTAGCTAGACTTTAGGTCAATCTTGTTGAAGAATTTCCCCCCTTGAGTTGGTCAAGAAGGTCATTGTTATTGGGTAAATCGGTAGATGCAGACATAAAATGATCCCCCTAGATCCACCTAGATCTAGAACAAAACAAGACGGAACAAGATGCTTTCCCTAAGTTGCAATAATTGAGTTTACTATCCAAAGAGGAATAGATAACATACCTTATGAATCACTTCCTTATATATTTGTTGTCCTCGCTTCACTCCAGTGCTCTTATAGAATCAGATCTGCAATAACACAAACCAACCGACATGAAAGCAATAATAGTAAAACTCAATGACGACCTAAACATGTGATCAAGGAATCATGTAATAAAATACTACTCATTTTATGGGAAAGAGACATGTCACTGTATTATATTAATGAAAAGTGGAAGATACCACTTAATTAACTTGATGTCGCAAGTTCCCTTTTAGTGGTACTTCATCCCAACAGACACATACACTTTCTCCGAAATTTGGATGAAGATGATCCACAAAAGCTTGATGGACAAATGGAGGCCTCAAGCATCACTAAGAATAGGATTCTTCACACACTCTTCAGCCTATTCTCTCACCAATTCTCTACTTGATCTTGCTCAACTGTGCTAAACCGTTTCCATGAGAAGCCCATGATTATATAGGAGAAGGTGAAGTGGTTAAAAGGATGAGGATGATCCCACCAAATCAGAGAAACCAGTAGGATCGCAACCATATGGATGCCACCTCACATTATAGAAGATTCCCCTTCTAGAAACTTTGTGAAACCTCTTTCCTCTTTTAGCTTTGGAACGCCGCCACACCCTGCCTATATAGCAGCCTGCAAAAATCCTGTGGGCCAGCTATAGGGCAGCCTGCAGAAATGATGGATTTCCGCACTGTGTAGTATGGGCAGCCTGTGGACCCTTTCTAAAAAGAAGCTTTATAGAGGAGGAAAGAATTTTCTCTTCTTAGGCAAAAGTCATGTTGGGAGCTTGGACACATGTCTGTCATATCATCATTAGAATGACCAAAATAATGTGTAACAGTCATCAATCCTGGGAATTGGGTATCGGTTCTTGACTGTGATTTTGTTTAAGGATATGTAATCAATGTAGAGTCACCAAGTCCCATCCTTCTTATGCACCAGTACAATCGGGCTTTTGGAAGGGGAGGAGCTAGGTTTGATGTGCCCCTTTTGAATAAGCTCCTGGATATGATGCTTGATGTCTTCATTTTCCATCAGCGAGCGGTGATAGATTGGTCCATTAGGTAGAGGTGTAACAGAGGTCAGATCAATTGGATGCTTGACTTGGCAGTGCATCAGTACCCCGGTGGGTGAGGAGAAGATGTCTCTGTATTCTTCCATGATCCCATCCACTTGCTTCTGCTACAAAGAGAGTCTCTGTTTAGAGTCCATAGTAGTGGCGACGACCTTATTCTTACTATGAGCATAGATCACAAAGAATATGAACATCTCGGTCTGTGAAATGACCTTACTGCATTGGATAGAAAAGATTAAAGAAATAGAGGTAGGCGACGCTACCTCCGGTATCCTGTACAATTGTCTACCCAAAGTAATAATAACACTGCAGGGTCTAGATTCATACACAACATGAAGCTTCCACAAATATGGTTGTCCTAAAATAACATCACAAACTTCAAGGGGAAAAATAACACACAATACCTCATCTTTGAAAGGCTTGATGTCGTAGGGTAGACGACATTGTTGGCTGACACAGGGATCTCTTCCTTGGCGAAGCCAGCCAATGGTGTAGGGCTAAGGGTGTAGTAATGTTAGCAAGTCTAGCCACTTGACGACCTCTATTTAAATCAGGTTCTTTTGACTGCCACTATCAACAATGAAATGAAGCGAAGCCCCCTTTACCCACATTTGTGAGTGAAAGAGGCATTCCACTTCCTCTGGCTCTTCTAGTTCTCCTGGCCAAACTTTGGTGGTAAAAGCAGTGGAACTGGGTTCAACATCTATAATCTGCTTCCCTCCTTCAGGATTTGATTTGAAATCAGAATCAGCTTCTGACTTGGAATCTTTCAGCTTGACCATGACTAACTTCTTGGAGTGACATTCTTTAGTGTTGTGCCAAGGGATTTTATGGTACTCACACCATTTTCCCGTATCCTTATTCGTTTTCTCATTGCCCTTCTTGTGTTGTGGATTGGACTGGTTGTCATGAGAGTGGCCATCTCTTCTATGTCCCTTACTATGTGGGTTGGGGCCGCCTTTTCCCTTCTTCGTCTATGAGGAGTTTGCAGATCCAAAATCTTGCATCTTCTGCTTAAATTTCTACTCGATATTGATAACATATCTATAAGACGTACCCAATGAGGTGATGTCCATAAAATCCATTTTTGTTTGGATGTATCTATACAAACAACCGCGGTATTTGAGCGCCAGATGTCGCTCAAAGTCTTTGATACCCAATATGGTGCGCAGGGTGCGGAAAATATTGGTGAAATCTTGTACTATCTAGTCCCTTTCTTGACGCAAGGTGGTCCATCTGGTGTACTAGTCCTCGCAGCTTCCAACATGGTAGTATTGTTATTAATGACATCCCGGAAGGAATCCCATGTGGGGGAAACCACAAATATTGCATATTCCTCTATGGACCTTTGATCAGAGTAAGTGTCCCACAAGTCCTTAAAATCGGGGATGGCCTTGAGGAGTGAAAAAGTAATCTTTTCCCTATTGGAAAAATTATGGACTGAAAAATACCCTTCGAGCAGATTCAACCATTTATGTACATCATCTGCATCTATCAGTACTTCAAATAATGGAAGATTCTTGCATGGCCGCTTGATGAAGATGCTTCTCATGTGGGAAACCATCGAAGGATCTGTGCAAAGTCATCCATCATTTCGTTCCTTTGTCGCACAAGGGATTCCTCGAGAAATATTTTAAAAGGATCCCCTGCTCTATCATCTTTATTTTTCGTCTCCCATGGTTTATTTTCAGGCTCGACGTGACCGATCTTGCAATGGCTTGATTGGTGCGAGTCCCAACTTCTTGTACCCAGATCTTATCGAGGACATGCACGAAGAAAAATAAATGAATAGTAGACCGCTCTGATACCACCAATCCAGATTTAGGAGCGGAACAAACTGATTAACAGACTGCATACAATAAACAAAGAGATATGAAGAACAACATATATATCCAGTGAACAATATCTTCTATTGAATAAATGAAATAGGCTGAAACTATAAAACTACATACTTGAAACACTTGCTCGAATGTTGGTAGTTATCTCTGAGAAGAGATGCGGTTTCTATGCACATCCGTCTGAGCAGAATGATTACAATGAGGCTCCATAGGCCTTTTTGATATTACTCATGAATGCCAAAACACTAGACATCCAAAAACCTAACCATATGGGTAAGTTGGTACCTCTACTTCACGGGGTCATAAATTTTGCATACGACCTCTGTTTTAAGCGCATGATAGCCCATTGGAAAGGAATTTCAGAGAAATACACATTGCGCCATCAAAATTTGACTCCATCTACAATTTGATTGTGGCGAACCAGAAAAACATTGTTTAGGGCTCCAAAACGGCCCTAGAAGTACAATAAGATGTGTTAACATGAAAACATATAAAATAGGCCAGTTGGATTAGGTGAGAGGCCACCTGTATCCACCTGGAATATGTGTAGGGCTTCAGACAGTCCCAGAAGTGTAGAACCCACAATTACAAAGAAGTACAAAAGAACGTGTTGAACTAAAAACAAACAAGAGGAGCCAGTTGGAATAGGTGGGTGGCCACCAATACCCACCTGGATCAAATCTTTTACTTTTTTTGTTATTATCATCAAGCCACATGGAGTTTACGTGTGAATTAGATGACTAGGGGGTGAAATTGATAAGTTATTATTGAAATATAGAGTACGTATATTAGTGACATATGTACATATATGAAGAGTGAAGCTCAATTGCATATGTCATATTTTATGTTGTTGCTACAATTATTGTATTGATTTAAGAAAAAAGAAAAAAAAATCCACTTTTGTAAAATGTGTGCTTTGTTTTAGGTTAACACCTAGAAAGGCGTCACATTTTTGTATGAAAAAAAGAACTTCGAGAAAGTTAATTTATACAAATATCTCAGAGTTGACTCTCATCAGAAGATTAACTAGAACTATAGCACTAAGAAATAGACTATTGGAGGTGGAAAGCCTATTTAGGCCTTCAAAATAACTATTATATAATGGATTTCTGGTTATAGGAAAAAATGAACTCCTCTTTGAGACTCTCATCACTCCTATTATCTTATATGGATGTGAAGTTTGGTGTTACAACATCTCTAGAGAATAGTGTAGGAAAATTAAGCAAATCCAAAAGCATTTTTATAATTTATAATCTTAAAATTAAAAGCAATATATCCTATCATATCCTCCTCATAGAAGTTGATCATTCCCCTATTGAGAGTATGGCTATGGCTACGTACATAACATAAAAGCAAAAGAAAACTAACTTGAAAGATGTGAAGAATCCTAAAATTGCTTCAAACTCCAACCAAATCCACCTACAACTTAAGAGGGGTTGTCATAAGCATGCTACATCTTGGCTAAACCATTGGAGAATAGAGGAAGAGACCACTCTACAAAATATTAATACCATTAAAAATACTATCACTTCTAAATTTAAGAAGAAATTGTGGTGAAATAAAGAAATAGGGGATAAGTGAAAATTAAGACACTATAAAGAGGTCATTAACACCAATCTAAAAGATCAAAAACATATTTCCGTTATAGATAGCTTATATCCACATTAAATCTCAATTTCAAAATATCTATGACACTAACAACCTTTCTAACCTATTAACTCATCAAAACTATTAGATTTAGAAAATATTCTTATTTATCATTTCAAATATATATAAAAAAAATTAAAACAAACCAATTAATTCATTTTTTTTTCTTAAAGTTCGAGAAACTAAAATTAATCTAACTAAATGATAACAATCATCATCTTTATTATCATTAAATTTAATAAACTATTAAAAAAAATAACCCAAATAGTTTTTTTCATAACAATATCACACTCCTCTTCCCACTCTAAGAATATGTTAATATATTATTTAAATATCGAGTGGTTCACCTTTAAAAAAACAAAAGAGAAAGGATGGCATTGAACAACTCCACAAATTAGTCAAACCCATAAATCATGCAAACACTTTATGAAATCAAAGGTCTACTTCTTTCCAACTCTACATGGAATCGAATATGTTGATATGTAAGTGTTGGTGAATGAGGTTGAAATAAATGTAGCGTATTCTCTTGAACGATATAAAAAAACGTACTTGTAAGCTTTAATGTTTTTCCATATGCGATGGATGTAGACTACAAAACATGGTAACATAAGATGCTCATATCACGTTTGTTAATGGTAAATTCTTAGTCTTGTGGAATTGAATCAAAAGTCTACAACATATGTCGATTCACGTCCTACAACTTGTTGAATTCAACTAAGACAAGTGGAGTCACATCCAACCATCCAAACAATGGGTCACACTAGAGTCATATTTAATCCATTTTTAAATTCTCAAAACGAGATAGAAATATTATTAAATTCATTTTTGTTGTTAGAATCTCATGATATAAAAAGTTAGAATTTTGGTTAATTGGGTATAGTTTGGATGGTTGTGAGGAATTATTATTATCCTCCCCACTTGAATTCAATTCTCTTAAAAATTACATGGATAAATATATTGTTACAATAGCTTCGATTCTATATATAATGGAATGTTTCCTTTAATTTAATTAAATATAAAAAAAACTACTTTCTTTCAAGTTTTCTTGAAAGTTAAAATTTTCAAATTTTGATAAAATTTTATACTCTAAATCCTTGATTTAAAATTAAAATAAATTCTTAAAGCATCATTTTATCATATACAAAACTTTTATCTTAATAAAAATTGTATTATGCTTAAAATGCTTATGAAATCTTTATCAAATTTATAACCAAAAAAAATTGCTTTACTACAAAATTAATTTACACTTATAATTTTGCCAAAATATATATTTATGAAATTTATATATTAACTCAAAACAAGTTTGTGTTATTAAAAATACATCCTCTAATGCATATAATAGGCCTATGAAAATGAAATCCAAAATCTATTCTAGGTGCAAAAACGATAATGTGATAATGATTGAAAAATCACCTTCTCAATTGAAAAATAAATAAATAAGTGGATTGATATAAAGTGCCCCAAATAATAAATACCTAATAACATGAATGATGTCAATTCTTTAAAGCAATACCTAATAAGTTTTTCTCCCTCTCACTGAAAAGTAAACGTTGAGAAGTCAATAATAAATTCACATGAGGAGAAAGGAGTTGAGTCATGGATTAATGACATGTCATTATCCCAATAATATAATTCCTACTTCTTCCATTAATAATGTAAATGAACATATAATTCCTACGTCTACCATTAATAATGTAAATGAACATGACCTTGGTCATACCCCTCACATGCTTTGTATAGTTTGTTTTAATTCTAATTTATTATTTTTATCTTAATTTTGTTTTCAAACAACTCAACCTATGTCACATTAGATTCAACATAGTTACTCATCTTAACCTCGACTCTAGGTTCAAAGAGTATCTTTACTCTAGGTTTAAGTCTTTATTTTCATTAAATATAATTATTTTTTTATCTATTTTTCCAAGAAAAAATTAAAAATTCATACAAAGTATAAAAAAACTAGCAATTAAATTGCATTTATTTTAAATATCAACCATAAAACATTTTATGCAATATTTTTCGAAATTTTATTTTTTTAAAGATTTTATATAGTTTCTAGAAATTTTTGACAATTTTTAAAGTAAAATACTTTTATCCTACCAAATTTGGGTGAATCATTTAAAATAAATGAAAATTCATCCATCTTTTTTGGAAAAAGATACACGAAAAATTAACCCAGTGATGAAATTTAGTCCCTAATGTTTTTCCTAATCTCATTCACACCCTACACCCTATATAGATAAGATTAAACCATGCAACAATATGTTAAAGCATAATTGTGATTATCAAGCACATGTAGATGGAACTATAAATTAATTACTAAATTGAATGTGAATGGTAGGGTTAGTACAAAGACTAGGACTTCCTTAAACCCTAAAAGATGATGATATATTATTGGATCCATCTAATCTTGTAGTAAAGTTTGTTTTTGTTGTTGGAATCCAGCAATACAAAAAGTTAGAATTATCATCAATATTAAACTCTAATGGAATTTCCAACACTATAGGTCAATTTAGAATTGACCAAAACCCCTATGGGAAACATGCCTCCATGCATCCTCAGATGGGGTGTTAATTGTCCACCAAGCGCATTAATGGAGGTTTTCCTCCTCTGCTACCACATTCCCACTATATTGACCTCCAATGCTTGGCTTTATGAGCTTAGGACGCGGCATTAAAACAATAAGCATGGGAAACTTTCCATCCCCAACTTAAGGTTTGCAGAGAAATCGTCTCCATCGCAGTCGACTTCAAGGCACGGTCTTATATGTTCTTATGGAATTCTCTCTCCTTTTTATGTCCCATAACAATGGGTTTTTGGTGGTTCAGTATTTTGTCCTTCCCTCCTGCCTGGTCTTTCCTTGTCTCTCTCTGTATTGAACTTATTGCATTCAACTTTCCCCCTCTATGGAATTGTTCTCTCTGCATCTGACTCTCCCCCTTTTTATTGCTACTAATGTTGAGAGAACGAGGACGATCGAAAAGGGGTATGGCTTATTATAATTATATCGGAAATTGAGCTCGACATTTTCTTTCTTCTACTCTACCTCCCTCTCTTGGTCATTCCTCATCACAACAAATCTTGGAAATGATGGATGGTGCTGGAAGGAATCTGGCTTCCTCCGAATAGGCCAGAGCAAGGCCCTCAACCTCCGGTTCTCCCAGTGACAACAATCCTCTAGACAGGGCTTCCATCCATGCCATTAGGGGTGAATGGGATCCCCCCAAGGGGCATTGGGGCTTCCGAATTGAGGAAGAGATTCCTTCGAAAATCCATGAGCCAAATTACATTCATCCCCAGGAAAATTTGGTATCCAATTCTCCAAGAAGAGTGAACGCTACGCAATGATGACTCTTGGATGATCATCTCCAAATGATTTTTGACTTGCGAGGGACAGTGGAAGACCAACATTTTAGACAAGAGATTATTCTCAGAAGGATGGATGCTCTTTTTGACACTCTGTCAAAAGAGCCTATTTGTTCAAGATTCCGAACCTATCGACATCCTTATGAAGTTGTTTTTTCACAGCGCAAGCCACCCTCGAACATGGATGAATCAGGAAGTTATGGATAATATTTTTTTTATCTCATGATAGTTTTTGTTTTTCTTAGTAGATGCAAGCTTAGACACTTCTATTATCTAGGATTTTTTTACGATATTTTTAGACTTTTAGAAACTTTGTCTCTTAAACTTCATACAATGATGAACATCTTAAAGGTCTCCTAGTGTTGGTTTTGGTTTCCAATTTACTAGCAGGCCAGCTACCAAACCCTCCACAGTTATGTATGGATTCAATTTTTTAGGTAACACCAAACTTTAGCTTACAAAACAAAAACATTCCACCAAGCATGAAACATGTAGCATAGTGAGACTTTGCTCATGCCTGGAATCATTGTCGAATCCTTTTTGATGTGTGACCAAAACATTTTTTTACTTTACTACAAAATTAACTTGCACCTATAACATTTACGATGAAATATATTAATGGAGTTCATATACTACATCAAAACGAGTTTGTGTTATTAAAAATACGTCCTCTGAAGGATGCATATAATAGGCCTATAAGAAATAAAGCTAGGAACTATTGTAGCTATAAAAAGAACAAATATATTATGATTGAAAAGTCACTATGAGTTTATATGTTATTAAAAGTATATTCTCTAAATGATGAATATAATATGCCCGTGAGAATTAAATATGGGAACTATTATAGCTATAAAAATAATCTATAAAATACCATGGATATTTCAGTGGAACAGTCCATCCCAACATATCTTACAATATTATGCAATCTCTTACTATCTAGTGTTTTATTTTAGATTTGATATTTAATATTACTTCCTTGACACACAAAATACTAAAATAAAGTGAAATTGAAATGAAAGAAGCTAAGAAAATAACACATCATTCACACATTGAACACAAAATGTATGGTAGGAAAATCCAATAAAAGAAAAATATAGCTAGAAGGTGAGGCATGTTCCTCGTTATTTTCTTCTCAGATATGAAAAGAAATACAAGGAAAGTGCATTCACTATGGAGTTTTAATGAACATTGTGGCTTGTATAGTTGTTAGAAGATCTTCCACATCCTTTGATATGCTTAAATATCCCAATCTCAATGCTTTAATATACTATGGAACAATACTCAATACAATAAGAATGGAACCCCTTCCTTCTTGGAAATTTTGTTGTCACTGATGTCAAAGTGGACATGGTGTTGTCTTTGATGATTCTCATTGTGTGGTATGTGTCAATAAAATAATAAGAATGTTTTTTGTTAATAACGGTGAAGGATCTGTAGAAGAAGCGCAAGGAAACAAAGAAAGCACGAAGAATATGTTCATATTAATGACAAGGAAGCACAAAATGTGCACCAGCTAGAGTCAAAGTCACATGACATAGAAATTTCAAGTATGCAAGAAATAGCAGGGAAAAATCCCATGTTCTTATATCTCACATTCGTTAGGAAAATCATATTCGAAGGATTATATTCCAAAAGATATTTTATGCCACTTCAAAGTGAATAAAGGAACTACAGAACTTTCTATGTAGAGTAACGTTTTGGTATGAAGAATAGTGGACACGGAGATAGTTAAATTGTAACCGTTGATTCTCTAATATCAACGACCAAGATCAAAGGTTTGAGGTCTACGATTGGAACTCAAAAATGACTAAATCACAAGACGTCACGAAGTGATGGAGAATCAAAAGTATGTGTGAAGAAATGCATTAATATTGCGGATAAATATTGGAAAAATGGCTAAGTATCAATATGTCATGGAGTAGTAGAGAATCAGAGGTATGAAAATAACAAGAGAAATATCACAGAATCGTCATTCCGCGAATAGTATGAAAAAATGACTAAGTGCTGGATGGTGGACGACGGATGGAAAAATCCACAAGAATCGGGGAAATGCAATATTCCCATGACCCGCGGTGAAGTCTTGAAATACAACTAAGTGTAGGATGTTGAATGGATGGACGAACAAGAGAGAATTTTTCAAAGTAGTGCGACAAACTCCATTTCCATGGTTGAACTTAAAATACTAAGTCTGGAACATAAAATCTCAAAAGGAAAAACAACTAAGTAACAAGAATTGGATGGACAAAGAAGTCTCGAAAAACGATTAAGTATTGAGACTTCACGGAGATAGTAAGAACAATGGAATATTCGGAAGATGAGAAGAATAAGAGTAAATCTTATGGTCTCGTGGTAAGATCTTGAAGAATTGGATGAGTATGGATAAATGACTAAGTACCAAGAATGGGAGATCAAACGACCCACAGGGTGAGATATCTGACGGCTCATAAAGTCTCCATGTGTCACATATTGGATGGCCTAGAAGGAGAGAGATACGATGGCCCATAAGGTAGCCACATGTCAAAGATCTAACGACCTAGAAAATTTCCACGTGTCACAGATCGGACAGTCCAAAAGACCCATAGTGAAATATTTGAAAATGTGTCTAAGTGTGGGTGAAAAATGACTGAGACAAAACTTGAGGGTACAATTTGGAGTTCACGGGGGTGTGAAGAAATGTGGCATAGATCCACGAACCCGTCGTAAGCCTTAGAAAAATTTCCTAAGACTGAGATCAACGGTCACAATTAATCCAATTTCCATATCATATAGTTGTGAATTATGGTTATATTGCATGTTTTGATGAGTAGTGAATGACTCAACAAGAACGATTGATACAAGAAGAAAATATGATGGTTGTGTGTTAAGAATAACAATGATCGATATCAAATCAAGGATAGATTGGACAACTGTTGAGAATTGATGGTGTGTTGTGCGACAATGAAGAAAATCGACGGACGATATTCAATCTTGGAACATATCTGACAATACTTATACATCAAACTCATTCTTGAACAATTTAGGGACGAAAAAGAAGGGTTTTGGACAGGACGGTGCAACGTAGTTTTGTGGAGATCTAGACTTAACCCCATATTCTTTGGATATGTGGAAAAATGTTTGGGTGTATCTTTTTATATAAAAATCCAAGATCTTGTGAAGTTTAAGTGTGTGGTTGTGGAGAGATGTAACAAAGAGTCCAATTTCATGGGAATGAAGGTGAGAAAAGTAGTAGAAATAATGAAAGAGGAACATCTTAGGATGGTTTCATTGTGTAAGGAATTTTGATTGGAAGCAGATTTATTTCAGGGTGGCAGGGTGGTGCTCGAGAAGATTGGTGTTTTCATTTAGCAGGTTGGTGCTTGTATTTTGGGGATTTGGTGCTTCCTTCTAGTTGGAGCTGGTAAATCCAGGGGGTTGGTGCCTCCTTCCAGTTAGTGCTGGTAAATCAAGGAGTTGGAGCTTCCTTCAGCATAGTGCATGTAAATTAAGGGGTTGGTTCCTCCTCCCAGTTGGTGTTGGAGAATATTGGAATGTTGTGCTTCCCATGAATGTAATATTAACATGATATAAGAAAAGCATTATGTGGTTTTCTCTCATTTGGGTTTCCATGTAAAAATCATTGTGTTTTGTGTATTGTTTTTGTGATAATGAACAAAAATTTTAATTGTTAATATTTACTTGATGTGCTTAAGGTTAAAAATGGTAAAAAGTGTTCAATATTGATTCACCCCCCTGTAAGTATTGGTGAATATTCCAACAATTGGTTTCATAGCAGGTTCCTTCAGAAACAATCTAACTATTGGAAGGTAGATTCCTATGGAACGCATGGACAACTGAGATAGAGTTTACAAATATCCATTCTTTGATGCATCAAATTATTCTTTCTGGAGTGCTAGAATGAGAGTATATTTACAATCGTTGGGATAAGATGCCTGGCAGTCGGTCAAAGATGGCTACATCGCCCCTGAAAGTTACCTTTACGATGTAAATTCTAAGAATCTCATTGAAAATAACTCCAAATCCATGAATGCTATTCTGGATTGATTAGCAAGCTCATAATTTACTAAATTCGTGCATTGTGAATCAACAAAATAAATTTGGAATAAATTGAAAAAAATATATGAAGGGAATGGGAAATTTAAGAAGGAAAAACTACAAACTCATAGGGGACAATTTGAAAATCTCAAGATGACAGAAGATTAATATAAATAACCCTACCTTCTTTGTGTAGACAATATTGTTAACACTATCAAAGGACTGGGTGAAACCATAGATGAATAATTTTGTGTACAAAAGGTTCTCAAGACACTTCCATCAAGATTTTATCCCAAGATATCAGACATTGAAGAAATGAAGGACTTATATATTATAACAATAGATGAATTACATGGAATACTTACAACCTATGAAATTAGAACATTGAGAATTGTGCAGGAAAACCCATCAAATCATGTGGTAGCATTCAAAGAATCAAAAGGGACAAGCTCAAAAGGACACCAAAAATATGACTCCTCTGAAGAAGAATCAGATGCAGAGGAAGGAAACTTTGTTAGGAGGCTCAAGAAAGTAATTGGAAAATACAAAGGCAAGCTCCCTTTCATGTGCTTTGATTGTGGTAAAGTAGGACATTTTGATGCTAAGTTCCCTTACAAAAGGGACTCCAACTTTAGGAAAAACAAATATCACTATATAAGTGACAAAAATGAAGGGGAAAGGAAGAATTACAAGAAAAAGAAAATTTTGTATGCACATGATGAAGGAAGCTCCTCTGATGAAGAATACAACAGCACATAATATGTTTTATTCATGGACATCAATGAATTATCTGATGACACCTCAAATCATGAAGAACCTGATGAGGAAGGAGAGGTTAATCTTTAAGGAAAACTAATCTGTGCACTAAATGAACTGGAAAAACTCAGAAAGAAAAACGAGTCTCTCAAGGAACAATTAAGAAAATATAAATGATAATGTCATGAACCAAATAGTGAAACTAAGACTATTGGTATAAAAAGACAATTAGAAGAAAAAAAAAAAGAATTGAAGAAATTTTGGCAACTAAGATCAAAGAAATGGAGGATATTTTCCATCAAAGAGAGCTTGAAATTGTTTTCCTAAGAAAATAATTAGATAATATTGTCACCCAATTGAGCACAAATATAAGGTTTTAAAATAGTTCAACGGTCCTAGAAGACATTCTAAATATCCAAAGGTCACCATTTGATAGAAATGGTCTTGGATACAACAATAGTCATAAAATATTGATTTTGAGATACTAGAAAGAGGTGAGAAGACTCAAAGCTATACACATGTGCTTAGGAGTTCCAATCCCAGTGGAAACATTATAAAAAATAAAGAAAAAAAAAAGAAGAAAAAGGAATATCAATAGAACTTATCTTCCCAACATAGTCAAATTTGAAAAGGGTGCTCCACCCAGAAGACCTCCCATAACTATAAGTGTTGAAATGTTGCCAAGGATGATTATTTGAAAAATAGAACATCTCAAAGGTTTACGAATAGAAATGCTCCACCAAGAATACCTCCTACAACAAGGTATCGAAATCTACGTCTTGGTAACTATTTTTCTTGTCATGATTTTGGGCATAAAGCCATTAACTGCAAGGACAATATAAGATATAGCTATATGAAATGTATAATCACATACAACACTACCATAAATGATTATGTAAAAAATAGAACGACTCAAGAGTTTGCGGACATAAATTATTATCCTTTTGTTCCCCTTGTGAGAGCTAATGTTGAGTGTTACAAATGTAATAACTTTGGTCACAAAGCTCATGAGTTTAGAATAATATTGGAATGCACCAAACAAAACATGAATGAGAAATATTCTACTAAACATGAGAAAGAAAACACAAGAGTATGTAAGAAAAAAATAGATCGACAAAAGGGGAACAAAACAATTTAGCTCTACATGCTCGAAGCAACACAAGCCAATGGTATATTGACAATGGATGCTCCAAGAACATGATAGGAGATAGGAACATGTTTTTAACCCTTGGTAAAACAAAAGAAGGAAATGTCATGTTTGGAAATGATAATTCTACCAAAATAATTGGGAAAGGAACAATCTGTCTTGGAAGTGAGAAAGCCAAAGAAAAAAATGTATTGTTGATTGAAGATATGAAACACAATCTTCTTACTGTTAGTCAAATATGTGATCAAGGACAGACTCTTGATTTTGACTCTCAAAAGTGTGACATAAGAAGTGAAAAATAAGGTAGACTAGTTGCTACAACACTCGGGACTCCTAATAACATCTACATTTTAGATAAAGTAAAAGGAGAGAAATGTTGCATGGGACAAATAGATTGAAGTTGGGTTTGCTACATGGGAATGGGACACATCAATTTTGGCAATTTGGTAAAAATCAGCAAATAGAAGGAAGTAAGGTATTTTCCCTTAATTTTAAAACCCTCAAATCCCATTTGCAAACAATACCAACATGGAAAGCGGACCATAGTCACCTTCAAAACAAAGGAGCATTCAACTTCAAAGCCTCTACAACTCATTCATATTGATCTATGTGGACCAAGCATAACTAAAATATTACAAGGTGAGAAATACTTTATGTTTCTTATAGATGACTACACTATAATCACATGGGTTTCCTTTCTAAAGAAAAAATCAAAAGAAATCGATAAATTTAAGGTGTTTAAAGATCTAGTAGAAAATGAAAGCGACCTCAAAATCAAGTGCTTACAATCAATTAATGGCGGTGATTTTACCTCAAACGAATTCGAGAATTTCTGTGAGATGCATGGAATCAAAATACAATTTTTAGTAACCAGGACACCACAACAAAATGGCGTTGTGGAAAGAAAAAGAAGGACCATGCAAGAAATGCCAAGAACTATGTTAAATGACTCCAAACTATCGGATATTTTTTGGACATAAGAAATACACATTGTTGTTCATATTATAAATAGATGTTTTCTTAGAAAAAGCCATGATAAAACACCATATTAATTGTGGAAAGGTAGACATGCAACAATTAATTATCTCAAAGTATTTGGGAGTAAATTTTACATAAAGATAAGTGAAGATAATTTGGGTAAATTTGATTCCAAAACAGATGAAAGAAAATTTTTAGGTTACTCATCTGATAGTAAATCCTATAGATTCTACAATCACAAATTTTATTATAGTGTAGTCATCTACAAATGTTATGCTACAATCCCCCATTATTAACATGTGGCTTTTCATCATCCACTTCCCCCCTATGTTATTCTAGTGTAGTCATCTACACGTGTTATGTTATGTCATCCACTTTCAAAATCTGGTTTGTAATCTAGTTTGTTGGACAAGATAGTAATGAGTACAAATGTGAAATTGGATGATGAAACATCACATGTTACAAACTAGATTTCAAAAGAAGAAAAATGCGGAGAAGGTGATGAATGTCTACAAGAAGGACAACATGAATAGGAACAATAATAAAAACAACACCAATAAGAAGAACATCAAGAGAAAGAACAACAAGAAGAATAACAACAAGAAGACGAACAACAAGAAAATAAGGATCCGCAAACAGAAGAAGAAGATAAAGAAAAAAGACAGGACACAAAAATCCTTCAAGGTATGTACAAAAGAATCACCCTGAAAGCCAAATTCTTGGAGATAGGAGTGTAGGACCCCAAACAAGGAGAAGAATAAACAATCAAGTAAAATTTTCTTAACTATCTATAATAGAGCCTCACAACTTTCAAGAATCTAGCCAAGATGAATATTGGATCAATGCCATGAATGATTAATTGGATCAAATTGAAAAGAATCAAACCTAGAATCTTTTTCCTAGACCCAAGGATAAAACTTTAAGAGGCACTAAATGTGTTTTTTGGATTAAACAAAATGAAAATGGACTTGGACTAAGAATCAAAGAAAGATTAGTATGCAAGGGATGTGCTAAAATTGTGATCTGGATTATTTTGAGAACGAAATGAAGGAGGAAATATAACACATAAATACACAGATATAATGCTAGAAACACAGAGATACAATAATGAATAATTTTTATTAAAGACGGAAATGTATAGGAACTGTAAAAATATACAGTGAATGCACTCACTAGACTGGTTGTAGCTCATCTATGAGAAGAAATGTGATGGTTATGCTCATTTGCAAGAAGATGATGATGTTTACAATGAGGCTCTAAAGGCCTTTTTTAACATAAATAAAATCCAAAACCCTAACCCCAACCCAAAATAAATATTGTATGCAAAAGTTACGCCCTTGAAAAGTTGATGTATCAACTACCCCCATAGGGGCCCGCAAACCTTTTGGAATTTCATCTTCTGGGGTTAGGTTTTTGGATTAAGGCCTTTATAGACTCATTGTAAACATCATCATCTTCTTGTGAATGAGCGTAGCCATCACATCTCTTCTCAAGGGCGTAAATTTTGCATACAATCTTCATTTGGGGTGCATGATAGCTCCTTGGAAACGTCTATCTGAGGAATACACATTTTTCCATCACACTCTGGATAAATCCTACAATGTGACTGTGACGGGCCCAAAAAACATTGTTTAGGGACTCAAAATGACACCAGAAGTTTAGTACCCGATCAAATTGAAGAAGTTGATTTTGAAGAAACTTTTTCTATTGTAGCAATATTGGAAGAAATCATAATGTTTTTGGCATTTTCTTGCTACAAAAACTTCAAAATTTATCAAATGGATGGTAAATCAACATTTATAAATGGAAATTTAGAGGAAGAAGTGTACATTGATCAACCTTAAAGATTTCAGCTATCGAAAGATAGAGATTATTTTTGTAAACTCAAAAAGGCCCTGTATGGACTGAAGTAAGGCCCTAGAGCTTGGTACTCCATATTGGACAAGTATCTGCAACAACAAGGATTCAAAAGAATTTTGAAAACAACATCTACATCAAAAGGGAGGACAAAGGCATGATAACAATTGTTTTCTATATGGATGATATAATATTTGGAAGTAATGTTGACAATCTAAGAAAAAAATTTGTTAAAAAGATGCAAAGTGAATTTGAGATGTCAATGCTAGGAGAGATATCATTCTTCTTAGGACTATAGATCTCTCAATTAAACAAAAGTATCTTTATATCTCAAATGAAGTACATTAAGGAGAAGCTCAAGAAGTTGAAAATGGAGGATTTCAAACCAGTTAGCACTCCTATGACCATAGGATGCAAGCTCAGAAAAATATGATGAATCCATAGAACCAGATCAAAAATTGTATAGGTCTATGATTGGTAGCTTGTTGTATGTAATGAATTCAAGGCCAAATGTGATGCAGGAAGTTGGAATTATTGCAAGGTTTCAATCTACACCAAAACAATCTCATGTATAGGAAGTTAAGAGAATATTCAGATATATGAAGGGTACTTTGGACTATGTACTGTGGTATCCAAAAGGTGAATATTTTACCCTGAAAGAATACAATGATGTTGAATGGGTAGGATGTGTGGATGACCAAAAAAGCACAAGTGGAAGTGCATTCTTTGTAGGAAATTGATTAGTTTCTTGGTTGAGCAAAAAGAAGTCATCAATCTCTTTGTCAACTACATAAGTTGGATATATTGCAGCAACAACTGGTTGCACACAAATTCTTTGGATGAAGTAGACCTTACAAGACATTCATATTTATTACAAACAACCAATCGCTATACTATGCGATAACATCATTGCAATAAACATTTCTAAGAACCCTTTCATACATTCATAAAAAAAAACATACCTATCAAGTACCAATTTCTAAGAGAACAAGTTGAAAACCAAGTTGTAAAACTAGAATATGTGCCAACAAAGGAACAAATTGTAGGCATATTTACAAACCATTGTCTAGATAAAATTTGAGTATCTCTGACAGAATATGGGAGTCATTCCCAATTTTTATCAAGGTATGAAAACTTGAATTGAAAGTTATTGGGAGCTCAGCAGAACTAAAAGCTCAAGGGGAGCTTCAGAAAAACAAGATCTTTGTTGGTTGTAGAGGAGAAAATTAAGAGTACATTGTAAGGGAGAGAAAATCCCTTTTCCATTGATGTCAAAGGGGGAAAGATAAGAGACAGGGGGAGACTTGTATAGGCCAGCAAAATTTATGAAGGTGTTTCCACCAATGACAAAGGGGGAGATTGTTGGAAATTGTGTTGTCATTGATGTCAAATTGGACATAGTGTTGTCCTTGATTATTGTTGTTGTGTATTATGCTTCAAGAAAATAGTAAGAAGATTACATGTTAATAATGGTGAAGGATCTGGAGAAGAAGCACAAGGAAACAGATAAATAATGAAGAATATGTTCATATTAATGATGAGGAAGAACAAGGAAGAACAAAAAGTGCACGAGCTGAATTCAAAGTGCCAGGGCACAAAAATTTCGAGCATGCAAGAAATAGCAAGGAAAAATCCGATGTTCTTATATCCATCATTCGTTGGGAAAATCATATTTGAAGGATTTGTATTGAAAAACATATTTTACGTCAATTGAAAGTGAATATAGGAGATACAAAAATTTGTATGCAGAGTAAGATTTTGGTATTAAGAATAGTGGACATGGAGATAGTTAAATCGTAACCATTTATTAGCTAAGATCAACAACCAAGATCAAAGGTTTGAGGCCCGCGATGGGAACTCAAAAATTACTAAGTCCCAATTCGTAATGGAGCGGTGGAGAATTGAAAGTATGTGCGAAGAAATGAAATAATCCAACAGCTTTGTAGACCCATGGTGAAATCTTGGAAAAATGGCTAGGTATCAATATGTCACGAAGCAACAAAGAATTATAGGTATGTAAATGACAAGAGAAATCTCGTGGACCGAATGTTCTATGAATAATATGAGAAAATTACTAAGTGTTGGATGGAAGATGGACGAAAGGATGAACAAAGCCACAAGAATAAGGGAAATTCTAAAGTCCTGCAACTCGCGGTGAAATATTGAAATACGAATAAGTGTAGGATGGAGAAAGGACGGACGGACAAGAGAGAACTTTTCAAAGCACTGCGACAAAATCCACTTCTGCAGTTGAACTTAAAATACTATGTATGGAACATAAAATATCAAAAGGAAAAAAAAAAAAAGTACCAAGAATTGGATGGACAGAGAAGTCTCGAAAAATGACTAAGAATTCAGATTTCATGGAGATATTGAGCACGGAGGAATATTAGGAAGATGAGAAGAATAAGAGAAAATCCTGCATTCCCATGGTAAGATCTTGAAGAATTGTCTAAGTATGAATAAATGACTAAATACCAATAATGGGAGATCAGACGACCCAGAGGGTGAGAGATCTGATGGCTCAGGAGATTTCCACGTGTCATAGATCATTCGACCCAAAAGGAGAGATATCTGATGGCCCAATAGGTAGCCACGTGTCATAGATGTGATGACCCAAAAAATTTCCATGTGTCAGAGATCAAACAATCTAAAATACCCATAGTGAAATATTTGAAAATGTGTCTAAGTGTGGCTGCAAAATGAGTGTGGTGGAACTTGAGGGTGCAATTTGGAGGTCATGAATGTGTGAATAAATGAGACATAGATCCATGAACCCATGGTAAGACTTAGACAATTTTCCTAAGTCTTGTAAAATGAGATCAACAATCAAGATTAATCCAAGGTCTAGATCATATGGTTGTCATGAATTATGGTTACATTGCATGTTTTGATCTGTAGTGAATGGATCAAATGCCATGATTGATTCAAGAAGAATATTTGAAAGTTGTGTGTTAAGAAGATCAATGGTTGAGATCAAATCAACGATATATTGGATGGTTGTTGAGCATTGTGGGTGTGTTGTGCGACAATGAAGAAAAACGATGGATGAGATTGAATCTTGGAACAGATCTGACAGTAGTTGTATGTCGACCTCGTTATTGAACAATTCGGGCACGAAAAAGAAGTGGTTTTGAACACACTGGTGCAGCCTGGTTTTGTGGATATCTAGAGTCGACCCCATATTCTTTGGATATGTGGACAAATATTTGGGTGTATATTTTTATATAAATATCCAATATCTTCTGAATTTTAAGTTTTTGGTTGTGGAGAGATGTAACGAAAATTATGAGTTCATAGGTAAAAAGGTGAGAAGAGTAGCAGAAATAATGAAAGAGGAATGTCTTAGGATGGTTGTGTGGTGCAAGGAAGTTTGATTGGAAGAATATTTATTTCAGGTTTGTAGGGTGGTGCTAGGGAATATTGGTGTCTTTATTCATCATGTTGGTGCCTGTAAATCAGGGGTTTGGTTCCTCCTTCCAGTTGGTGTTGGAGAATCTTGGAATTTGGTGCTTCCTATGAATGTAATCTTAACATGATATAAGAAAATCATTATGTGGTTTTCTCCCATTTGGGTTTCCATGTTAAAATCATTGTGTTATGTGTATTTTTTATGTGATAATGAATATCATTGTTAATTTTTAATGTTTACTTGATGTGATTAAGGTTAAAAATGGTAAAAATTTCTCAATACTGATCCACCCCCCCTCTCAGTGTTTGTGAATATTCCAACATTCTTATTCTAGCAACACAATATTTAACATGGCTTTATATCCATCTAGGGTTAGGGTTAGGGGTTTTGCATGCCTCAAATATTGATAGGGTTAGGGTTTTGGACCCTCTACAATTTTCATAAAATTCCACACATGACTAGCTCCACATATTGTGAGTAATGGAAGCTGACATGTAATCCACTTGGTATCACTGTGGTAAAAAAAAAGGTCAACTTGTGAGATTTATAACTTCCTCGTAAAAATTTCAATTGTGTTGATTTTCGTGTCATTGGAAAACTCTCAATGTGTATAATATAATCAAACAACCTCCAAAAGTTTTTTCACCCTAAATCACCAAAGAGGGGCCTACCCCTAAAATGGTTCCTACAAGCTAATATCTCCATTTTTTCCAGCCAAAATTAGCAAACTTAGATGAAAAATAATATAATGATACATTTTGGATAATACCTCCCCAATTAGGGAGGGTTTTGTCCCCAAGTTTTTTTTATTGAAGGAGGAAAGAAAAATTTTCCTCTATTATATCCTTGGGGTACCACCCAACCTACCCAAGTTCATACTTCCCATTTGGTTGTTGTAGACTTCTTCTACAAAATTGTAACCTTAGCTAACTCTGCCTAAGATCCTAGTGCTAAGTTCTCTATGGTAGGTAAGACTAGCTCATCAGTTTCCTAGTCTAACTATTGGATTACTGAGAGGGGGGGTGAATCAGTAATGAACAATTATAGTACTTTGACCACATTTTATTCTTCAACAATATTCAACAGTTTATCATTAGCATTCAATATATCATCAACATTATAATAATAAACAACATCACATCACAATAGATACACAGTACACTGGAATTTGCATGTAAACCCAAACAAGAGAAAACCACATAATTTTTTTCTTATATATCAAAAGAATACATTCATTGGAAGCACCAACTTATGATTCTCCAGCTATGATTGGAAGGAGGCCCCAACCCCCTATTATCATGCTCCAACCTGAAGGAAGCTACAACTCACTAATTGTTTGGCTCCAACCAGAAGGAGGCTACAACCCCATAGGTTCTCCAGCTACAACCGAAAGGTGGCTACAACCACCTTTCCTTGTCCCATCCTTCTTCCCTAAAATATAAATGTAGACCAACTATCACATACTCTACCACTATCACTGCCACAAACTCTATCATTGTCACAAATCTGTCACTATCACAACTTTGTCACTATCACTGTCACTATCTCATTAACCTGTATCTGATCATCAACCAACTAAACATGTACTATACCATGCATCAAGTGTATACCAATATACATAATATCTCATGCATCAATCATGAACCAAAAGATACATCAACAATAAGTAGTGAATCATGAACTAGAGGATCAACCATGTACAACCTGTGTCATATACCATACCATCAACCATATGCAGATCTGAACCATGTCATTAATGAAACATCTCAAAGAGCCTATGCATATCCCTCATTCATATGTCACCATACAACATGAATAACCCTCAACCATGTACAAGAAAATCAAGGATGTGAACTATAAGAACCATATCAATGTTGTACCATGCATAAGAGAACTTCTCACTCAACCAACTAACCAACATATACCATATCCAAATACAAGACCAACCATACCAAAAATTCCTCAAACATTCACAACATAATAAGAAAATATAAGCATAAAAAAAACACTAATAACCTGATCTAAAATTGAAGAAGACTTGAAACTTGAATAAATATTGCAAGTGAAATGTTATGTGTTTAAAGCAACAGGATCAATTTGCAACACATAAATAAGGATTACTTATGTAAAGATACACATAGACAGCAGCATAAAACATTGAACATCAGACATAAACACAACAACTTGATAAAGGAGTTCACCCCACTTCGGGCTACATCTCCTGGTCCAGCTTCCAATGGATCATTATTATTAAATTTCTCAAAGTTCTCAAAAACATTTCTTACAATGCTCAAAATGACAAACCAACTGCTCCAATGGCTCCGCAGCGTCCCAAAACCCCTGTCTGGGCTCTTTCGGTACCTCAATCGGTCGAAAAATGAAGAAGATAGCCTCCTTGAAGTCTCCCTCTTCAACTTTGTTGTCTCTGGTTCTACAAATCGCACCCTTGTGTTTCAAACCTAGCACAAACGCTCTTTAAAGCGAAAAAACCAAGTCCCGTAAGCAACCGCGCACCGGTATAAACCGTAGGACGGTTAAGACGCCTCCAGCCCCTAACCGCCTTGGCACTGGGCACATGGTGCATGCGACCATAGGCTGGGCATAAAAATGGTTCAACCATTTGAAAACCGTGCAAACGGATTGTGTAACTCCCGCGCGAATGTATAAACCATTGGTTAACAACCCACGGGTTATGTTTCAAACCCCGCGTCCACAAATATAACCATGCGCATATATATGAACCACCGGTTACATTACAATACATTCCATTTTGAAACCCCGCGCATATGTTTTATAACATATGACTATATGTTATAGTTTGGAACTTTATGTTATGGGTCGGGGCTAAGCCCCGACCCGCCCCCTTTTCTATATAACATAAACATCAATGTTAAATAAATATTTGAAGGCATAGGTAACAAGGATCAAAGGCGGGACCGTTGGTTATCGGAGTGTTATGAAAACGTTGGTGTTGTGGGAGGTCCGGGGGTCGAACCCCACGGCCTCCATATCATTTTACATATATACATCCATATAAACCAACCAGATAGTGACATGTGGTGCCAATGGGTTGGGCCACGTGTCCACACATTATTGGCTGCAAATGACACATGTCAACACTCCATTGGGCAACCACCATCCAATACAAATACGTCATGTCATCAAACTGCCATGTCATCATGATGGTACGGCCCTCCACATGGTCGTACGTACTGTACGGACAGGTACAGTCAACATCCCAAATTTTTACCTGTTTGGCTTGGCGGACAGATCACGATATCTCCTCCATACAGACTCCATTTTCGAAAGTAAATATACCGCCGGAATCAGGAAGATGAGACGGACGCAATGGAACTATTTTCGTCGCATTCCGAGCACTTTGAAATTTGAGCAAATTTTGATCCCCTGATCACACCTCCCCATTGGGAAGCTTTTGGACCTCCAAAAGACTATCTCAGTCTATGTGAATATGAGGGTATAGTTCCCTCACCCTTCCAACCTCAATCCACTTGGCCTTGCTTGGATTCGTCCCCTTAAGACCAACTCGCAAATACT
>ML828452.1:0-22787 GCA_009831015.1 Picea engelmannii | reverse complement strand
AAAACCAAAGCTCGTCTCCTAAACTCCTGAGTGAAACTTTGTACATTCTGTCCTTTTGCTTGTTTAAAATTCTGCCATTCCATGGTTTCCTTTTGTTTATAAGCTAATGGATAAAATTGTTTTTTAATTGCTATTATGAAATCATTCCAAGAAAGCAAAATTTTTCCATTTTTTTTCATTTCCTCCTGTGTCTTAGATTCCCACCAAGCAAGTGTTGAGCCATCTAATCTTAATGAAGCTAACTAAATTTTAGTTTCATCATATTGAATCTTTTGTATTCTAGAATAGACTTCAATTTGACATATCCAGTTATCTAACTTTTCAGCGTTAACTTCTCCATTATAAAGTGGCAACTCAAATTTTATATCAAGCTTTAATGAAGGAATTTTCGAAGGAGTTTTACCATGCCCATTGGGAAGATGTTTCGAACTTGAAGAAGAAGAAGAAGAAGAAGAAGAAGAAGAAGATGATGATGGAGGAGGAGAGGGTGGTGGAGAAGCACCATTCCCTCCATCTCTGCCTGGAGTCTTGTCACCACCGTCTCCCTTATGCATTGAAGGGTTAGAGCCTTCACCCTGCGACATCACGGTTCGTTCTAGTATGACTTTCATCATATCTCTCAACTGTATGATAGTCTTCCTGAAGTCTGCTTCTTCATCTGGAACACGTTCATGATCTTCTGCATGTGCCATGCTTGGTGAATGTCTCTCTGCAACTTGCGGTGAACGAAACTGCTTCCTCCTCGTCGGATAAGAACTTGGCTCCACAAGTTGACCTTCTCCTCGTGTGAGTTTCAACCTTGTGAGCATCAGAAACAAAACTTGCAAAACAATAAAGTCTTCAAATCCAGTGCTCTAATACCAACTTGATCTAAAATTGAAGAAGACTTGAAACTTGAATAAATATTGCAAGTGAAATGTTATGTGTTTAAAGAAACAGGATCAATTTCCAACACATAAATAAGGATTATTTATGTAAAGATACACATAGACAGTAGCATAAAACATTGAACATCAGACATAAACACAACAACTTGATAAAGGAGTTCACCCCACTTCGGGCTACATCTCCTGGTCCAGCTTCCAATGGATCATTATTATTAAATTGCTCAAAGTGCTCAAAAACATGCCTTACAATGCTCAAAATGACAAACCAACTGCTCCAATGGCTTCGCAGCGTCCCAAAACCCCTGTCTGGGCTCTTTCGGCACCTCAATCGATCGAAAAATGAAGAAGATAGCCTCCTTGAAGTCTTCCTCTTCAACTTTGTTGTCTCTGGTTCTACAAATCGCACCCTTGTGTTTCAAACCTAGCGCACATTCTCTTTAAAGCAAAAAAACCAAGTCCCGTACGCAACCGCGCACCGGTACAAACTGTAGGATGGTTAAGGTGTCTCCAGCCCCTAACAGCCTCGGCACTAGGCACATGGTGCATGCGACCATAGGTTGGGCATAAAAATGGTTCAACCGTTTGAAAACCGTGCAAACGGATTGTGTAACTCCTGCGCGAATGTATAAACCATTGGTTAACAACCCACGGGTTATGTTTCAAACCCCACGTCCACAAATATAATCGCGCGCATATATATGAACCACCGGTTACATTACAATACATTCCATTTTGAAACCCTGCGCATATGTTTTATAACATATGACTATATGTTATAGTTTGGAACTTTATGTTATGGGTTGGGGCTAAGCCCCGGCCCGCCCCCTTTTCTATATAACATAAACATCAATGTTAAATAAATATTTGAAGGCATAGTTAACAAGGATCAAAGGCAGGACTGTTGGTTATCGGAGTGTTATGAAAACGTTGGTGTTGTGGGAGGTTCGGGGGTCGAACCTCGCGGCCTCCATATCATTTTACATATATACATCCATATAAACCAACCAGATAGTGACACGTGGTGCCAATGGGTTGGGCCATGTGTCCACACATTATTGGCTGCAAATGACACGTGTCAACACTCCATTGGGAAACCACCATCCAATACAAATATGCCACATCATCAAACTGCCACGTAATCATGATGGTACGTCCCTCCACGTGGCCGTACGGACTATACAGACAGGTACAGTCAGCATCCCAAATTTTTACCTATTTGGCTTGGCGGACAGATCGCGATATCTCCTCCATACGGACTATGTTTACGAAAGTAAATATACCATCGGAATCAGGAAGACGAGACGGACGCAATGACACTGTTTTCGTCACATTCCGAGAACTTTGAAAATTGAGCAAATTTTGATCCCCTGATCATAACCATACCAAAAATTTTGTAGTTGAACTGAACCTGTAGAATGTTGACCTATGAACTTGATTTCAGACTCTAGGGACATGGTACCAATATCTATTAAATTTTTCATGAGATTTTCAGATGTATGCAATGTTCCTTTCTACAACCCACATATATACGCTCTTTCCTCCATTGCAACTCACGTACATACGCTCCCTCATAGGCATGCAACTCATGTATACCTCATAAACTAGGGTTTTGCAGTAGCTCTGATATTTTCTCCATAAACCCTTCTTTTCTACTTCATCAAATGACACTACAACCTTAGAAAAATATCACTAGATCACAAGAAAGATAAGCAATGAATAAGTGTGTGAGTGTACTTATGAATGACTCCTTGAGGTGCTTATATACTTGTTCTAGGTAACTCCTCTCCTTATTTTAGGGCTTCTAGGATTTTTGTGTTACAACAACTTTACCTCTTTAACCAAGACTTATAAAAAACTAGGGGATTCTTATCCACTCTTCGCGACTTCCAACTTTACAAGGATATATCTCCCTAAACATGAGGAACCGCATGGTGTTCTGCATATCACCAAAAATGGAACGACGAGTACTATCCATCTATTAGGGTATTTCCTGCATTCTCACTATCCTTTATATATGTATTATTCATTCAACTTAGGGTACAAAAACAACACTGTCGGGGCTACCAGAATTATTCAAGGGTTGAAATTAATCTGTGAGATCACTCTCTAAGGGTTGAAATCAAGGAAAACCAAATGTACAAACCAAGTATCCAACAATCTCCCCCTTTGGCATTGATGGAAACACTTAGGCATGGAAATCCCTATGCTCATGCTTCCCTTGCGATCATTTCCCCCCCTGACTAAATGCCTCTATCTCTCCATGTCTTACTCTTTATCTCTCCCCCTTTGAGATCAATGGAAAAGGGTACTCCTCATATGGGGCTACTCCCTCTATCTACAAGCCTCTACTAATTCTACAGAATTTTCTGTAACATCCCTCTCTGGCGCACCGAGAAAACTTATTCTTTGAGGACACTTGCTCGCAAGTGATCCAGACTTTTATGATATTAAAACATGTGTCCTTGATTATGATGCGTTATGATAGATAACATGATGTTTACTACATTGACATAGACAGGTTCTATTGACTCAGTTTTACTGAGTGTTCAGGGTTTTGGACCTTGAGGATGCAAAGGCATCGACAGAACCCCTTGGACTCCGGATCGAGTCAAGGAGTGTGCTATTGGGGTTTGATTGTTTTACTGTGATTTTAGTACA
The DNA here is from genome assembly GCA_009831015.1 of Picea engelmannii. Lineage (NCBI taxonomy): Eukaryota > Viridiplantae > Streptophyta > Pinopsida > Pinales > Pinaceae > Picea > Picea engelmannii. The sequence continues at coordinate 19,242 of ML828452.1, read as the reverse complement.
TTTGATTAGATGATATGATGTGGACATGTTCTGACATGATTGTTGATGATGCAGGCTGACGATAGTTTTCCGACCAGACTCACATATGGAGTAAAGGGGCCACACATGACTACCAGAGAGGTTGAGGGAGAGGTGTGGACAGTAGCCCTGCCATAGCCTACTAGCACTCCCGACATGGCTCAAACTATAGGTTAATGACTACCTAGTTTGAGAGGACCCACGATGTCGCAAGGGTAGACAAGGACAGTCGCTCGCGATGATTCTAAGGGGCGCGCAATAAGGCGGGGGCCTTATTCCTTAAAATCCCTCAGTCTCCCACAAGTTCACCTGGCGGAGTGTTGACTCCAGGGGTTATTGATGTCTACCAATCAGTCAAGAGGTGAGTGGCACCCTTGGAGCACGTGGTGCATCTTGAAGGGCATGTCGCGCAAAAGAAACAAAAGAGGCGAGTGGCACCCTTGGAGCACGTAGTGCATCCTGAAGGGCACGTCGTGCAAAAGAAATAAACGAGGCAAGTGGCACCCTTGAAGCACGTGGTGCGTCCTGAAGGGCACGTCGAGTTGATGATGATGAAGGAACAAACCTAGATGGCCCTAAGACATTTAACACATTAAGAAATTCTTAAACAACTTCCCTAATTAAATGTCGCCCAGTTCAGAATCTAAGTCCTAAGTCTAAAACTTCTCTAGGGGTAAAAYTTTGTCTAACCTTAAGAAAAAKACCCTATAAAAATAAAAATAAAAATTTAAACTAAAAACCACTTAAGTAATAGTTTTAGTCTTCATAAAAATTTTGGGGTAAAATGAAGAGAGTAAGAATTTAATTAAAATCAGTGGATTTAAAATTGTAAAGAAGAATTTAATTGTTTAACTTGTGAAAGTGTAAAAGATATTAAATTATTAAAAAAAAAAAGGGAAAAGAGGTTAATTTGCGCAAATGCCATTTTTGGCTCTAATAAAAAGGGGAAAGAAGGGAATAATAAAAATTAGGAAACTAAGGAATAGAGGAAACATAATAAAGAAAAGAAGGGAACTTATGGTAAAAAGCGAGGTCAACTTAGTAAAGAATCTACAATAAAGAACATTCTAAATTGAACTAAATTAGCAACATCATTTTAGGGAAAGTATTTAAAACCTATAAGGGAATATTGGGACACCTAGGAGTAAAAATAGGAGCAACTCTAGGTGGGTGAGGGAAATGAGACAATTATTAATTTAAAGAAAATAATTATTGGAGGAAAGTGGGGGATGGATGACACTTGTACGAAGGAGAATTATTAGAAGATTTTTATTAAAACTTAAATTAAATGAGATTTAGGGAAAGTTTGGAAGTTCTAAAACTCTATAAAAGAGAGGGAGGAGGAGGAAGTGGGGGATCGGCTGTTAGTGTAATGTTATGCTGCCGAATTTGTGACTTGACTGATTACTTATGGGGAGTTAGGATTTCCCAGCTCGAATAGGAGTGGTAGCTCGGCCTTGCGAGGCAAGCTGGGAGCTAGACGTACCATTTGGATAGTGTGTGGCCCCTTTGTGGCTTGGGGGGCTAAGGGGGAAGCAAAGTACCGCTAGCGTTGGCTGGGAGGTACTAGTGAGGTCTCGACGGTTAGTGAGCAAGAGCGGCATGGAGCACACAGACGTCACCCGGAGCAGGTGATCAGGCAACAGTATGTTTTTCATTTTGCATGATAGAAGGTATTAGGACCTTGGCCCTCTCTTATTGTTATTAGCATTTTTATCTTGGCTTGTGAGATGGAAACTATTTGGCTTATCTCTGCATGGGTTCTCATCGGATTGATTGGTTTTCCTTTTTGTTCCTCGACGATTGAAATTGTGTTACGGTCATAAAATATTTCTTCTTACTCTGTTATTGCATGTCGGTTTGGATAAAAGAGATTTTATGACTGTGTTTTATATCACTTTGGGCGTTTATATATTACAGTGGGCGTTTTTATATGACTGTGGGTGTTTTATATATTACTGTGGGCGTTTTATATCACTGTGGGCGTTTATATATTACAGTGGGCATTTTTATATTGATGCTGGCATTTTCTATTACTGTGGGCATTTCTATATCTATGTGGGCGTTTTCTATGACCGTGGGAATTTTGTATATCACTGTGGGAATTTATATATCACTGTGGGCATTTTTATATATGACTGGGTGCATTGTCACATCGTCCATTGGCTTCCAGTTGTAAGTTGGAGTGATTGTGTGCCCTTTTATATTTTTATTTTCCTTCTGGCATTTTCATTTGAAAATGGTTCCTGTAAATTGTTTCTGGCAATCCGTTCTAGCAATTTTGTTTGGAAATTGTTCCTGTAAATTATTTATGGCAATCTGTTCTGGCAATTTCGTTTGGAAATTGTTCCTGTAAATTGTTTCTGGCAATCCGTTCTGGCAATTTCATTTGAAAATTGTTCCTGTAAATTGTTTCTGGCATTTCGTTTCTGGCAATTTGTTGGTAAATTCATTTCGGTAAAGATCATGCTGGCAATTCATTTCTCTATGCAGATTACCCTGAGCATTTACCGATTAAAACGAATTTGATCTGGGTGCTTATCTCTTGATCATGGCAAGAGACTATGTCTCCAATCCTCCCCTACAGCCACGTTTCATCCCTTTTATTTTCCTTTGCCTACATTTCTCTTGGCGGGTGTGTTCATTTAGAACTCTGTTGCCAATATTTTAGACAACGAATCTCACCATTGGCTTTATGGCTTTTACCCTTCCAACCGGTTCCTTAATGTTTGCAGACAGTTGTCACCTTGGTACCTCCAGATAAGTTAGTCACTCGCTGGAATACATGGAGTTAATAATGTCTCCATTACTTTTCCTGCTATGACGTAATTGGTATTGTTAGTGATACATTAACTGATAGGATATTTGTTAGTAATTGTCTTGTTTTTAAATACTGTGCTATTGCTTTATTAATTACCAAATAGTAGTCACTACTTTATCTTAGTTAATGCTTCATTAAATGTAAATGGCCAGGAGATGGAGATGTGGATTAACTCATAAATTGTTGACAGGTTGAAGCTATTTAATATTAGCAACAATAGCAATAGCATTTACTTTATTTTGGTTAAATATAGAAAACTACTTTATTTTGTTAGTATTTAAGAACAACAATCTGCTTTATTCTAATCAAGCAATTTATTTATTTTGGTTAACATTTCATACAACAACTACTTCATTTTTGTTAGTATTTAAAAACAACAATCTACCTTATTTCATAAAAGCAATCTACCTTATTTCAGTTAACAATTCATAATAGCAAATTACTTATTTTAGTTAGTATTTAATAATAGCAAGCTACTTAATTTAGCTAATGTTTCAATTAATGTTAATGGCTAGTAGAATTGTGCAATTGGAAGGTGTAATAATTAAGTTGATTGGTGAATAGTGACCTATTTGCAATTTCCAGACTTGCTCATTGGATCTATGATTGAGGATGCATTTTATTTTTCATTATAGATCTAGTATTGATTACTTAGACGTGATAAATTGCTTATCGGTAACGTTAAATTGGAGGGTGCATTAATGATTGATGGTAATTTAGATGTGTCCTTGGTGAACGATAACCATTGTTAAAGGGTTCGTAGATTTGACCTTTTAGCCTTGATCGATGGATGATTTGTTTACTAAATATAATGATTGTCCTTAGCTTAGTGGCCTTGGTCTTCTCGTGTCGGGCGGGATGTAGACATCTCCATGTTCCTCAGAACAGTCGCCAGCCCTGAGCCCTTAAATGGTTAAAATCAATGGGAACCTGGGCTTGAGCGTTGCTTATGTGTCTTGGAGTTCCTAACCATTGCAGGGTAGGACGGATGGGTAGTCAGTCTTATTATTTGTCGGTTGATAATCATTCCTTGCTTGCAAAGGTTTATGTGCATCTTATATCTTTATGATTGATATCGCAGTTGCATGCGTCATGATTTGTCGTCATGTGGCGGAACAGAGTATAATATCTTGTTACCCTTGTACACACTCACACTCACACACACAAAAAAAAATTGCACTTGTTATAAGAGGTTGTCGGTGTAACGAGGATGGTCGTTACATTTTCTCTTCACGGTTCTTCCTTGTGTAATTCCTTGATGTATATATGAAAAGCATTCAAAAGATTCGTTACTTGAAATTATTCAAGACTTATGTTTCTTTATCCCCTGTCCAATTAATCTTGATGCTGAGTGGAACATTATGGGGAAGAAACCACTCCAATTTTCTATCGCAGATACTCAAAAGTTTTCCTTGCAAGCAGTTTGGTGAACATATCTGCAATCTATTGTTTTGTCCCGATATACTCTAGCTTGATGTTCTTATCTATATCCTATTCATGTAAGAAGTGATACTTGATTGGAACATGCTTTGTCTTAGAGTGCATCACTTGATTCTTTGAAATACTGATGTCTCTAGTGTTGTCACAAAGTATTGAAATGGGCTCATCATACTTTACTTGCATATCCTGCAAAGTCTTCTTCATCCAAAGAACCTAAGTACAACATGTCGTTGTTGCAATGTATTCTTCCTCTACTGTGAAAAAATGTACTAATGATTGTTTCTTTCTTAGCCATGATACCAAGCACTCACCCAAGTAGAAATATTCTCCACTTGTACTTCTTCTATCATCAATGCAACCTGCCCAACTTGCATCTGTGCAGGAAACAAGAGACACACGCTTCCCTTTTGGATACCATAATCCAAAATCTTCTGTACCTTTGAGGTATATGAATATCATGTTCACTTCCATAACATGCGATTCCTTTGGTGGTGCTTGAAACCTTGCAACCTATCCAACTTCATGCATCATGTCTAGTGTAGAATTTTTCACATAAAGTAATATATCTATCATCAATATGTATTGTCTCTGATCTGCATCCTTGGAATCATCATCCTTAACATTCAACTTGTTTGCATAGGAGTACTGACTAGTTTGCAATTTGTCATTCCAAACTTCTTCAACATTTCTCTGATATACTTTTCCTGACAGATTAAGATAGTTTTTGTAACGACCCCTCCGTTACAACAATGAATAGCGATGTACGATAGGTAAATATATTTTTTTCTTTGCATTAGGGTATTAAAATCGTCACAAAATAATTAATAGCATCGCAAGAGATACATCATCATAAATAATAATGACACATAATCAATGCATTAACATAATTAACATTAGTACATAATCAACACATGATCATAATAAACATAGATACAAATGAACGTGTCGTCATAATTAATATCTGCACATAATCAACACGTCATCATAATAAAAAACAACACAAATCAACACATCACGATCAAGTGAAGAAAACTACTAATAATTGATTAACCATGTCACTGAATATTAAAGAACTACCCGCCCAACCTACCCTACATGATTAGGACCTCCAAGACACATAAGAAATGTTCAAGTCATCCAATTGATTTTGACCATTTAAGGTCTCAGGACTAGCGAATGTTATGAGGAATGAGGAAGTATCTAAATCCCATAGCCCAACATAAACTGCAATCCATACCAGATCATCAATCTCACCTAATCATCAAATATTCATGGCACAAATAGAATAAATACTAAACTTATTCAATCTTCAATCAATAATTAAGTACAATTAGAAAGAGGAATTGCATAAGGACTGACAAGGACCACAAGAGCATAGGTACCTTCATAGTATCCGGTAGGGATTTTTATTATTCCATTCACCATTATTGCCCAATACTTTTATGATCTATTTGTCTACCAAACATAATCGGAGACTATGCAAGAATGCTATATCTGTCATCTTATACCACTTAACATTCAAGGATTGATCTATGGGTAATTCTTACCAAACTAGATGCGAGTTACTATGTACATAAATCAAGTTCTACACCACACCCTTAGTGTTTCTCTAGCAATTTATTCCTTTATCATTCTAAGGGATTGACAGTAAGGAGCTAACCACTAACACTATATATACACATTCAAAGACTAAATTTCTTTTTATTTAAGGAATCATAGGTAGATCAATCTTCTTAAGAAAGACATACCATTCAATGTTATCTTTCATTACATATCCCTTTTAGAATTGACAATAATAAGCACAAAATAGAAGTTAAGGGTGACTTTTATATCTACTAAAAGAAATAGGAATATTGACACATATCACGCCATATGTAAAGTATTAACAATCCAACTTACATACCCAATTATAAAGGATTAAGGAGACTGCAATCTTATTTAACGAATATAAAGAACATGATACTTACTTACAATCTAGTTAAGAATTAAGGGAACTCTAGTCATAATTAAACATTTAACATAAGGCTCCAAAGGCTAAATCTGCTTTCCAATTATAAGACATCAAGGAACATCCAATATTCTTGAGTAATACATAAATAATTTAACGCTAATGCATACCCATTAAAGGGATCCAAGAATCTCTGACATAATGACAATAACATAACCAGGGATGATTTTAAGGATGGAAATTTGTTTTAAAATGTAGAAACCTTGGCGAATCTTACTAATCCTTCATATGCTAACTATAAATGTTTGGCGATAGTTTTGTAAAAATATTCAAATTTATAAGGATTTTTTATATTTTTTATAAAATTTTGGCGATTTTTAAGGTAAAATAATTTTATCCTATAGAATTTGGGCGAATCATTTTTAAAATAGCGAATCTTGTTTTTGGAAAAACCATGGAAAATTAGCCCATGAATGAAATTTAGCCCCTAAAATCATCCATGAACATAACCACTTACGCCAACAAACGAAAATTTTAAAAATTTGCAATTAAAACTATACTTAATCATTGTTAGGAGCAAGGTAAGTAAATATGGTTTCAGCTAAAAGCTAAAGGGAAGGAAGGTTAGTGATAGGGAGACAAATTGGGGGTGAACCTCAATCGACCCTCTTCTGCAAGCAAACTGACCCACAAGGGGCCAACGAGGGTGCACGAATGCTTAAAGGGGAAATGAGAACCCTGATGGGCAGCTGCAAAAGCCACTGCCTTCACCACTAAACCAATCATTCCAAAAGAGTAAAGATAACCCTTGTTAGAACTTAGATACACCTTCCAAACAAAAATCGATTTAGGAAGCGCTCACGCAGAGGGAATTCAGATCTGGACGCCTAAGGAGTAATCTGAGAAAGGTGCACTGGGCCCGAGATCTATCAATGGATCGAGTGATGATAAGGCACACTGAGCAAGCCTGAATTCGTCATTTGTATTGAGCGATGAGAGGGAACACTAGCAAGCCCGAATTTTTCAATTATTGAGTGATGAGAGGGTGCATTAGAAAGCCTGAATTTGACAATGAATTGAACAATGAGAGGGCGCACTAGCAATCCCAAATTTTTCAATGGAATGAGCGATGAGAGGGTGCACTAGCAAGCCCGAATTTTTCAATGGAGTGAGCAATGAGAGGGTGAGCAAGTCCAAATTTTTCAATGGACTGAGTGATGAGAGGGCGCACTAGCAAGCTCAAATTTGTCAATGGTTGAGCGAGGAGAAGGGTACACTAGGTAAGACCGATTTCTATCAAGGATTGAGTAATGAGAGGGCGCGATGAGCAAGCCCGAACTTGTCAATGGTTGAGCGAGGAGAAGGGAACACTAAGAAAGCCCAATTTTTATCAATGGATCGAGCGATGAGAAGGTCCACTGAGAAATCCTGAATTCGTCATCTGGATTGAGCAATGAGAGGGCGCAAATCAAAAGGGATTAATTCATGGCCAAATCTCAACTAGAATGCAGTGATCAAAATGTTCCTATATAATATACATTTAATGCTCGATTCAATTTAAAAAGTGACAATGACCAAACATTCATGCATATCTACATTCAATCTCGGATTTGAAGAAAGAGAAGTGATCAACGTTTCTAGTGTGCATACATTCAAACTCGGGATTCGAAATAAAAAGTAGTGATCAACATTTTTGGTGTGCATACTTTCAAACTCAGGATTCGAAACAAAAGGGAAAGGGTCAACACTCTTGCATGTATATACAATCAATCTCGGATTCGAAAATAGAAAGGCAATGATCAACACTTAAGTGTCCAGTGAATGCTCAACGTGAGCCTGCAAAAATTAATTTTGTATTTGGAGAAGAACACAACTCGACACAAATTTTCTATTTATTTAGTTTAGAAAAACAGTGACAGTGAAATTATTAGGAATCCACTTCTAGATTTTATAAAAACATCAAGGAGCTTCTCTATTCAATCTTAAAATTTTCAACATAGTTATGCAATGTAAAAGTATCGATTATACAATTTCTCTCTCATATCTGATAAATCCCTCAAGGAGATGGTCTATACAAATTCAATATTCAACACAGTCTACAACAAATTATAAAAACTTGATTATACAATTAAAATCCAAATGCAATTACAAATTCCATAAAGTAACGTAACCAACGACGAAGATGGTCCTGGAGATGATCTTCGGCAACTGGCATTCCTTCCGACCTCCCTCTTGCTAATTGTTGAGAATTCACTGGTACCTCCCAACCAATGTTAGGGGTACTCTTCTTCCCCCTTAGCCCCCCGAGACACAAAGGGGACACACACACTAAACTAGAAATCCTCTAGCTCCCAGCTTGCCTCGCAAGGTAGAGCCACCACTCTCTCTCAAGCCGAGTATCATAACTCTCACAAGTAAAAACTAGTCAAAAATAATTCAACAACATAACTTTACTAATAACCAGTGTGATCCCTTTCCCATCTTGACCATTTTCTTTATAGGAATTATCTCATTGACACATCCCCACTTGAACAATTAATTTATTTTTAATTAAATAAATCAGAATTTATTCCCCCCCTTACAATTGTCACCCTCTCCCCAAGTTGCAATAGTAATACCATATTTTGTTTTAATTAATAGTAAATTTCCCTCACAATTCCCAAATGTTCTCCTTAAATCACTCATAGATTTCTCTTTATTCCCCATATTCCCAATTTATGATTGACGCCTTACTAAATCTGAGTTGAGTTAAAATATGAGTCTTCTTCTAGTTAAACTAGTGGTAGTTAGACTCTAGATACCATTATATGCGTACACATATTCTCTCAGCTTTATTCCTTTCTTATCTTAAATTCCAATTTGGTATTTTCTTGCACACATGTGTATTAAACCAAATCTTTAGGTTTATTTCATTTTACTTAATTATTAAATTTATTTACCTCATTCCCCTTTTTTGATTTAGTTAATAATTTAATTTAGTCTCCTTACCAAAACTTAGACTTAGGCTTAATTTTTGAATAGGCTTAGACTTTCACCTCGGATTTATAATTAATAATTTCAATCCTTAATTAATTAATTAAATCCGGCAGTGCTTAAAGATTCTTCAAGGTTTAATTATTCGCTCAAGGTTTTCTAGGCCACCTAGACTCATTGACTCAAGTTTTACTTATGGGAAGTTCCCTTCAAGACACAACTCCATACTCCAAGGGTGCCACTCGCCTTTTGACTGGTTTTGGTAGTTGTCCAACCCTTGGAGTCAACACTCCATTCGAGCGAACTTGTGAGATCCTAAGGGATTATAAGTAATAAGGACTCGGCCTTATTGTGTGCCCCTTAGAATCTTCATGAGCGACTGTTTCAGTCTGCCCTCACGACATCATGGACCTCTCGAACTAGGTAATCATTAACCTACAATTCGAGCCAAAAAAGGATTGCTAGTAGGTTGTGACAGGTATGTTGCCACACCTCTCCCTCAATATTTGGTCTATGTGCATGGCCCCTTTACTCCTTATGTGAGTCAGATTAGCAAGCATTCGTCAGCCTACATCCATCAACGAAACATTGTCAATGATCCATATACAAAATCATACTATAATTGATCATATGTCTCATATGCATAAATTAAATACTCAAACCAATACAATCCACTCCTTGACTCAATCTAGAGTTGAAGGAGGTCCAGTGATTCCAGCAGCATCCACAATCTGTCAAGTGTCTTGCACACTCAAGAAAAACTTTTCAATAACATCTGTCAATACATATATATCAAATAACATTAAATCACAACCATCAACATCATCATAAAATTCCATAAGAGAAACAATAACCATGTACTATAACCGGATCACTTGCATGCAAGTGTCCTCAAAGAATAAGTTGATAACATGTTCTCACAAGAGTGGGATGTTTCATACACCCCCTCTTGTTTCAAACTTCATCCCAAAGTTGAAGAGTATATAAATGCAATAATAAAAGTATCTGTCAAGATATATAAGTCTAATCTATCAAATAAGTAAGGAAACTACTGACGCATGTCATTTGCGTCCTCCCATGTAGCCGAGTGCGGACTATAATTGTCCTACTGCACCTTGACGTGATCAACTATTCAATGTCATAGTTGTCAAATGCGATGGTCTAGAATGCGGATTAGCTCTGTCGTGAGAGCACCCTCGTCTAACACCTGTAAAGAACTCATGTCAATCACATGTGTAGGATCACTAACATAATGTCTCAAAACAGATACATGAAAAACATTGTGCATACGCCTCAAAGAATCAAGCAAGGCTAGTTGATAGGCGATGGGTCCTTTCTTTTCCACAACCTCTAAAGGTCCCACAAACCTAGAAGATATTTTAGCACCCTTTCCAAACTTGATCGAAATCTTGTGCAGTTTCACCCGCAAGAAAACGTGGTCATCAAATTTGTAATTGCAGTCAACGTAATGTGCATCAACATAAATCTCCTGTCGATCTTGCGCTTCTTTAATCCTTTGTGTTAACGTTTTCATTTGTTCTTCCATTTATTGGTTCACTTCCGGTCCCACCAGGAACCTATCCTCAAGTCGACCCCAACTCAAAGGTGTCTGACATGGTCACCCATAAGGAAAATCAAATGGTACCATCTTAATGGTACTTTGATAATTGTTGTTGTATGCAAATTCTGCGAGTGGAAAGAACTCTTCCCAAAAAATTTGTTGGTCCATTACATACATACACAACATATCTTCCAAAATTTGGGTCGTTCTTTCTGTCTGCCCGTCTATCTTAGGGTGATATGTTGTACTAAATTTCCTTTGTGTTCCCAAAGCCTCTTGGAAACTAGTCCAAAATTGTCCTGTAAACACCGATCCTCGATCGGATATGATCCTTCTTGGCACACCATGTAACCTTACAATTTCATTGAAAAAAAATATGGCTATGTCTGGCGCATGATATGTCGTACGTACAGGAATAAAATGTGCATTCTTCGTCAGAGTTTCAACTACCACTAAAATCGAGTCATGTCTCCTTGTCGTTAGTGGAAATCGAACTATAAAGTCCATCAAAATGACCTCCCATTTCCATTCTGGGATAATGTGTGGTTGTAATAATCTTGTCGGATTTCTATGTTTAGCTCTCACTTTCTTACATTCTAGACATCGCGCCACGTAACTAACTATTTCTTCCTTCATTCCTTTCCAGAAAATAAAGGCTTAAGGTCTGCCTTCATTTTCATGACTCCCAGATGAGCCATGTACATTGCGCGATGTGATTCACTTAAGATTAATCTTATTAATTCGTCATTAGGCAGTACGTAAATCCTATTGTTATACCTCATCAATCCATCATTGTCCAATGTATATCCTTCAAACCTTGGTACCATCATGGTGTCTCGTCCAATATTTTCCTTAACCTCTTTGTACCATCCATCATCAATTTGTATAGTTATAATCCTTCTCAAATATTCGTCTGAAGAGGTATTACTGAGAATATGTGTGGTCTCTGACTCAATTCATCCACCACTCTATTCACCATACCTTTAATGTAAGAAATCTCAAAATCGTATTTGCTAAGTAATTTTTACCAATGCCTTTGTCACACATTGAAGTCACTCTTCATAAAAATATGTTGTAGTCCACAATGGTATGTCTTTAGTTTGAATTTTCGTCCAATCATATAGTGTCTCCAAACTCTCAAGGCATAAACAATGGCCAATAACTCCAAATCATGTGTTGCGTAGTTATCCTCATGCTTTCTTAATTTCCTTGATATGTAAGCGATCAATTGATCATCTTGCATCAAAACTCTGCCTAAAGCTTCCTTGGATGCGTCTATGCATACCAAGAATTCCATGTCCATGTTAGGGAATTTCAATATCGGCGTTGTCATCAATAAATCCTTGAGTCCTTGAAATGCTCCCACGCATTTCTCAGTCCATACAAACATCTTTTTTTTCTTTTTCATTTCGGTGATCATATTTTCTATCATTGAAAAACCATTGACAAATCGTCGGTAATATCCTGCTAAAACCATAAATATGCATACTTCTTGTACATTTGTCAGTGCAGGCCATTCCATAATAGCCTCTACTTTCATTGGATCCACAGTTATACCTTCACTGGATATAACGTGCCCCAAGTAATGAATCCTTAATTGGTAAAAAGAACATTTCGACAGTTTCTCGTATAATTTGTTTTCTTGTAAACACTGTAGTACTAAGCTTAAATATTCATCATGTTCTTCCGTCATCTGAGAATATAGCAGTATGTCATCAATGAATTCTTGAAATTTTTTTCCAAGTATTCATGGAACACCGCATTCATCAAACTCATGAATACCCGAGGGGCGTTTGTCAGTCCAAATGGTAAAACTGTAAACTTATAATGTATGAACCTCATCTTTAATGCGGTCTTAGGAATATCTTCCTCTTTAATTCGTAACTAGTGATATCTTGATCTCAAGTCAATCTTGGAAAACATCATCGTGCCTTTCATTTGATCAAACAAATCATCTATTCTTGGCAACGGATACTGGTTCTTGATCGTCGCCTCGTTCAATTGACAGTAGTCAATACAAAGTCTCCACAACCCATCCTTATTTCTTATGAAAATAATAGGCGTACCCAAAGGTGACATACTTGGACGTATAAGTCCCAAGTCCAACAACTCCTTCAATTTCATTTTCAACTCTTGTAGCTCAGGCGTTGATATTCGATAAGTCGTTCTTTCTATGGGTTCAGTTCCACGTTTCAAGTCGATTGTAAACTCCAACTCTCTTTCAGGTGGAAAACCTGGTAACTCTTCTAGAAACATGTATGCAAACTCTTGTACTACCAAAAGGTTTTCCAATCCTTCCGCCTCGCCATTTTTCATTTAGCGCTAAGATTTCATATAACTTACATCCGTTGTGCATGATCTTCTATAATTGTAAGGAAGAAATAAACCTCGAGGACACTCCATGGTTTCTTCCTACAATCACTCTTCTTTGTCCCACATCATATGTCAATATTAACCATTTTGTCTTACAGTTGAGTATCGCATTGTGTGATTCCAATCATTCCATACCAATCACTATGTCATACGATCCTAATATCGTGAAATATAGGTTGTCATTCGTTACAAAATATCCCAAGTCAATGCTACAGTTCGTAACCCTTCCTCCAACCTTATGTTTGGCACCCAAAGCCATTTCTACATATCTAAACTCTTCCTGCTTGACTTCCTTTACCTTAATTCTCTTTAGCATTGCACTATAAATAAATCTCTTTGTATCACCTGGATCTATAAAAATACAAAAAATTTGGTCGGTGATTGTACCTGATATCTCGGGCATTATGGAATGGTGCCCGTCCTAACGGTTATTCACCGCTCCATGAATCCTGTGGGACTTTCCCAAATATTCAACCTTAGTGTGTCTTGTTGATCCAACCACTCTAGCCTTCTCAGCCAGACAGTCTCGTTGGTAATTTATCTCTCCACATCTTCAACATCCGGTCTTCAGTCCAGTACTCATGATCCCCGAAGTAGAGGATGCTAGAATACTAACCTGAGATCCTGGTCTATTCTGTTGAACATGCCTAAACTATTGTTGCTACGGAAGACGTCGTTGTTGGTATATTGCACGATGCATTCCAGAAGATTTAGGCAACCCTTCCTCCAACCTTATGTTTGGAACCCTAAGCCATTTATATGAGTCATTAAGATCCTCACTTTTGCATGAATATTGAAGTTAAGGCTGAACATAAACTTGTTGAACTTCATCTTATTTGTTTTCAGATGTCGGTCATATCGAAGTAGCTCCATGAATCTAGCCTCATACTCCGACACCGTACGACCACTCTGTCATAAGGCATTGAACTCATTGAGTTGGCACTCAATGAATTCCTCTGACAAATACCTCTCCCATAACCGCTCCTCTAATAGTTCCCATGACACATCTTTGACGACCACGTTTAGTTGAGGTAGGAGTGTCTTCCACCATAGAAGAGCACTCCCCTTCAGTTGAAAGACCGCCATGCGGACCTTCATGTTGGAGGTGTAGTCATGAAGCACAAAGAACATCACCATTTTCTCCAACCATGCCTCGGTGGATGAGTCATTTGTGGAACCCATGAACTCAGGAAACTTCACCTTCTCCAGTTCTCTGTGAATTCTACCACTGTCAGCTGGAGAGGCCTGTGAACCCTCATTGGGTACAGACACTTTGGCCTCATCTCTATCTAGTCGGTTAATCAAGGCCTCTGACATCCTCTGAAAGGACCTTATCAAACCAACCACATCCCCCACAACAACCTCCTCATACCCAATGACTTTTTCTTCTCCTTGGGGGTTAGACCCCTTTGGCATGGATGATACAGGAGGATTTGCACCTCCTCCCTAGCACCATGTCATCTACCTCCATGGAATCCTCTAACCATGATTACTTGCATGGAAAAATTTCAATTTTAATTAGCGATAAGTTATTAATCAAGTGTTGAATACATTGGAAGGCGTAATGATCCCAAGTCGCGGGGTTGAACCTGCTCTGATACCATATGTAACAACCCCTCCATTACGACAACGAATAGCGATGTACAATAGGTAAATATTTTTTTCTTCTTCGCATTAGGACATTAAAATCGTCACAACATGATTAAAAGCATCGCAAGAGATACATCATCATAAATATTAACAACACATAATCAATGCATTAACATAATTAATAGCGGCACATAATCATCAAATCATCATAATAAACAACGACAAAAATCAAAGGATCGTCATAATTATTAGCTGCACATAATCATCACATCATCGTAATAAACAATGACAGAAATCAACGCATCACAATCCACTGAATAAAAATATTAATAATTGGTTAACCATGACATTGAATATTAAATAAATACCCACCCAAGCTACCATTTATGGTTAGGACCTCCAAGACACATAATCAATGCTCAATTCTAGGATTCATCCGATTGATTTTGACCATTTAATGTCTCAAGACCGGCGACTGTTCTAAGGAATGAGGAAGTATCTAAATCCCATAGCCCAACATAAACCGCAATCCATACCAGATCATCAATCTCACCTAATTAGTAATCATCAACTATTCATGGCACAAATAGAATAAATACTAAACTTAGTCAATCTTCAATCAATAATTAAGTACAATTAGAAAGAGGAATTACATAAGGACTGACAAGGACCAAAAGAGCATAAGTAGCTTCATAGTATCCTGTAGGTATTTTCATTATTCCATTCAAAATTATTGCTCAAGACTTTTATGATCTATTTGTCTACCAAACATAATCAGAGACCATGAAAGAATGTTATATCTATCATCTTTTACCACTTAACATTCAAGGATTGATCTATGGGTAATTCTTACCAAACAAGATACGAGTTACTATGTACATAAGTCAAGTTCTACACCACACCCTTAGTGTTTCTCTAGCAATTTATTCCTTTATTGTTCTAATGGATTGACAGTAAAGAGCTAACCACCAATACTATATATACATATTCAAAGACTAAATTTATTTTTATTTAAGGAATCATAGACAAATCAATCTTCTTAAGCATGGCATACCATTCAATGTAATCTTTCATTACATATCCCTTTTAGAATTAACAATAATAAGCACAAAATAGAAGTCAAGGTTGCCTTATA
This sequence comes from Picea engelmannii, assembly GCA_009831015.1. Lineage (NCBI taxonomy): Eukaryota > Viridiplantae > Streptophyta > Pinopsida > Pinales > Pinaceae > Picea > Picea engelmannii. Next base: position 3,383 of record ML828452.1, on the reverse strand, counting down.
TATCTACTAAAATAAATATGAAGATCAACACATATCACGTCATATGTAAAGTACTAACAAGACAACTTGCATACCCAATTATAAAGGATTAAGGAGACCGAAATCTTATTTAATGAATATAAAGAACTTGATACTTACTTACAATCTAGTTAATAATTAAGGAAACTCTAGTCGTAATTAAACTTTTAACATAAGGCTCCAAAGGATAAATCTCTTTTCCAATTATAATACATCAAGGAAGATCAAATCTTCTTGAGTAATACATAAATAATTCAACACTAATGCATACCCATTAATGGATCCAAGAAGGTCCGACATAATGACAATAACATAACCATTTTCGCCAACAAATGAAAATAATTTTTTTTTGCAATCGAGGATGATTTTAAGGATGGAAATTTATTTTAAAATGTAGAAATATTGGCAAATATTACTAATCCTTCATATGTCAACTATAAATGTTTGGCGATATTTTTGTAAAAATATTCAAATTTCTAAATATTTTATATAGTTTTTATAAAACTTCGGCTATTTTTAAGGTAAAATAATTTTATCCTATAGAATTTGGACGAATCATTTTTAAAATAGTGAATCTCAATTTTGGAAAAAACATGGAAAATTAGCCCATGAGTGAAATTTAACCCCTAAAATCATCCCTGCTTGCAATTAAATATGTGCTTAACCACCGTTAGGAGGAAGGTAAGTAAATATGGTTTAAGCTAAAAGCTAGAGGGAAGGAAGGTTAGTGATAAGGAGAATAATTGGGGGTGAATCTCAAACGACCCTCTTCTACAAGAAAACCGACCCATAAGGGGCCAGCAAGGCTGCACGAATCCTTAAAGGGGAAATGAGAACCTTGATGGGCAGCTGGAAATTCCACTTCCTTCACCACTAAACCAATCATTCCAAAAGAGTAACGATCGCCCCTGTCAGAACTCAGATACACCTTCCAAACAACAACCAATTTAGGAAGCACTCATGCAGAGGGAATTCAGATCTGGACGCCTAAGGAGTAATCTAAGAAAGGCACATTGGGCAAGCCCGATATCTGTCAATGGATCGAGTGTTGAGAAGGCGCATTGAGTAAGCCTGAATTTCTCATCTGGATTGAGCGATGAGACGGAGCACTAGCAAGCCTGAATTTTTCAATGGTTGAGTGATGAGAGGGCGCACTAGCAAGCCCAAATTTGTCAACGGATTGAGCGATGAGAGGGTGCACCATCAAGACCAAATTTGTCAATGGGAGGGTGAAATAGCAAGCCCGAATTTGTCGATGGATTGAGCAATGAGAGGGTGCACTGGAAAGCCCAAATTTTTCAATGGACTGAGCGATGAGAGGGTGCACTAGCAAGCCTGAATTTTTCAATGGTTGAGCGAGGAGAAGGGTGCACTAGGAAATCTCAATTTCTGTCAATGATTGAGTGATGAGAGGGTGCACTGAGAAAGAGAGAACCTGTCAATAGTTGAGTGAGGAGAAGGGTGGACTAGGCAAACTTGATTTCTGTCAATTGATCGATCGATGAGAAGGCACACTAAGCAAGACTGAATTCGTCATCTGGATTGAGCGATGAGAGGGCGCAAATCAAAAGGGATTAATTCATGGCTAGGTATCAACTAGTATGCAGTGATCAAAACATTCATATATAATATACATTTAATCCTCGATTCAATTTAAAAAGGGGTAGTGACCAAGCGTTCCTGCATATCTACATTCAAGCTCAGATTCGAAGAAAAAGTAGTGATCAATGTTTCTGGTATGCATACATTCAAACTTGGGATTCAAAATAAAAAGAAGTGATCAACATTTACGGTGTGCATACTTTAAAACTTGGGATTCTAAACAAAAGGGAAAGGGTCAATGCTCCTGTATGTATATACAGTCAAGCTAGGATTCGAAAATAAAAAGGCAATGATCAACACTTAAGTGCACAGTCTATGCTCAACACGAGCCTACATAAATCGATTTTGGATTTGGGGAAGAACACAACTTGACACAAATTTTCGATTTATTTAGTTGAGAAAAACAATAACAATGAAATTATTAGGAATCCACTTCTATATTTTATAAAAAACATCAAGGAGCTTGTCTATTCAACCTTAAAATTTTCAATGAAGTTACGCAATGTAAAAATATCGATTATACAATTTCTCTTTCATATCTGATAAAACCCTCAAGGAGTTTTTCTATACAAATTCAAGATTCAACAAAGTCTACAACAAATTATAAAAACTTGATTATACAATTAAAATCCAAATGAAATTACAAATTCCATAAAATATTTTAGCAGACGACAAAGATGGGAATGGACATGATCTTTGGCAACTGGCGTTCCTTCCGACTTCTCGCTTGCCAATCATTGAGACTTCATCGGTACCTTCCAACCAACGCTAGGGGTACTCTTCTCCCCCCTTATCCCCCCGAGCTGCAAATGGGCCATGCACACAAAACCATAAATCCTCTAGTTCCCACCTTGCCTCGCAAGGTAGAGCCACCACTCTCTCTCAATATGGGTATCCCAACTCTCACAAGTAAAAACCAGTCAAAAATAATTCGACATCATAACTTTACCAATAACCAGTGTGATCCCTTTCCCATCTTGACCATTTTCTTTATAGGAATTCTCTCACTAACACATCCCCACTTTCACAATTAATTGATTTTTAATTAAATAAATTATAATTTATTGCCCCCTTACACTTGTCACCCTCTCCCCAAGTTGCACAAGTAATACCATATTTTGTTTTAATTAATAGTCAATTTCCCTCACATTTCCCAAATGCGCTCCTTAAATAACTCCTAGTTGTCTCTTTATTCCCCATATTCCCAATTAATGACTGACGCCTTACTAAATATGAGTTGAGTTAAAATAGGAGTCTTCTTCCAGTTAAACTAGTGGTAGTTAGACTCTAGATAGCATTCTATGCTTACACATATTCTCTCAGCTTTATTCCTTTCTTATCTTAAATTCCAATTTGATATTTCCTTGCACACATGTGTATTAAATCAAATCTTTAGGTTTATTTCATTTCACTTAATTCTTAAATTTATTTACATCATTCCCCTTTTTTGATTTAGTTAATAATTTAATTTAGTCTCCTTACGAGAACTTTGACTTAGACTTAATTTTTTAATAGGATTAGACTTTCACTTGGGATTTACAATTAATAATTCCATCCTTTATTAATTAATTAAATCCGGCAATGCTTCAAGATGTTTCAAGTTTTAATTATTTTCTCAAGGTTTTCCAGGCCACCAAGATTCATTGAATCAAGTTTTACTTACGCGACGTGCCCTTCAAGATGCAACTTCGTGCTCCAAGGGTGCCACTCTCCTTTTGATTGGTTTTGGTAGCTATCCAACCCTTGGAGTCAACACTCCATTC
>WSFP011237413.1:0-59585 GCA_009831015.1 Picea engelmannii | reverse complement strand
AGACCATAATCACCATTGCATACTCCAAGCCACGACGAAGGCGAAATCACACCCAATTCAAGAAAAAGAGATGAGAAACATCCAATTAGTATCCATTCCTGATGGATTGGCTCCTGAGGATAGTCGGAATGAAATTCCCAAGTTGATGAGAGAAATGGAATTAGTGATGGGTTCATTCATTAAGGACCCGATTCAACCAATAAACGAGAAAGAAGAGCAAAAGGTCATTGATTTAATAATATATGTCACGTTATGCTCCGTGATTGATGTTCTCTGTCTCTGTGATGATGTTGCAATAACCGCTCTATGAACAACGCTTATTGCTACTCCTTTGATGAAGACACAAGTCTTCAGGAGGCCCAGAGAGTCTCACATGGAGATCAGTAGTGAGGAGCAGTAGGCTTCGAAGGATGTGGTTTCAGATCCCTTTGTTTCAGTTGATCATCCTTTAGACTATCAGGAGAAGCCAATAGAGCCAGTTGGACCCTTCTAGAGTCGTTGTTCAAAATACCAAGAAGAGGCCATTTTGGCTTTGTGATACATTGTAGGATGTAGAGAGGCATGCAACTCCCCATGGTACTTTCAGGAAAAGTAGATGACCTTAGAGATTCTCAAGTTATATGGCATTGATAAGTCACATCATTCATTTCAAACCTTCCATTTATGAGGAGGCAACAGGCCATAAAGTTTGGAGAGATGCCATGATGGAGGAATATCAATCCATCATGAAGAATGATGTGTGGGATATTGTGCCAAGACCTAAGGGAAAGTCAATAGTGACTTCCAAGTGGATCTACAAGATCAAGGGTGCAGCATACAACAACATCGAAAAGTAAAAAGTAAGGTTCATGGCAAGAGGGTTCTCGTAGAAAGAGGGAGTTGGCCTCTGAGTTCGAGATGAAGGATCTTGGCTTAATGCATTAATATTTGGGATTAGAAGTATGTAACAAACCATGTGAGATCTTCCTTGGTCAAGGGAAGTATCATGATCCTTCAAATATTTGGGATGATGGACATGAGAAGCAGTGACAAACCCTCTTAGTCGAGATCACATGAAGCTTATGTCAATCTGATGATGTTTGAGGTAGCATCATGAGACATTGTCCCTGGAGGGTCCTATCTGGACTAGTAGGGGGGAATGTAGACTTCATCCTAACATGCCTAAGATGGTCAAATGAAGGAACGAAGACATTGGTTTCACGAGGAAACATGGATATGTCTTGGGGGACATCGGTTCCATGAGGGAACCTCGATGTGTCCTATAGATGTTTGAGGCAATATCATGAGAAATTCTCACTAGAGGGTCATGTGTGAACTAGTAGGGGGGGATGTAGACTTCATCCTGACGTGCCTCAGATGGTCAGATGAAGGAACCAAGACATTGGTTTCATGAGGAAACCTCTATATGTCTTGGGGGACATTGGTTCCATGAGGGAACCTCAATGTGTCCTAGAGATGTTTGAGGTGACATCATGAGACATTCTCCCCGAAGGGTCCTGTATGGACTGGTAGGAGGGAATCTGGACTTCATCCCGACATGCCTTGGATGGTCATATGAAGAAACCAAGGCATTGGTTTCACAATGAAACTTCGATATATCTTATGATACATTGATTCCATGAGGGAACCTGAATATGTATTAGACATTGGTTTCATGAGGAAATCTTTATATCTCAAATATGGTCCAAGATGACTTAGCTTGATAAACCCCAAGGGACTGGCCACCCCTTGTTGGATGAGCTAGCTCAAGTCTTGTGGATATCAACTACATCCATGAAATGGTACATAAGGGAGCAGTGAAGCTCTAGTACATCTCCACCGATGAGCAGATAACATATGTTCTGACTAATCACTTGTCCAAAGAGAAGTTTGTATACTTCAGGGACAAGTTGGGGCTTGTGGATATTACTCCTTTGGTTGAAAGGGAGTGTTGATATTCTTACATTGTGGATAATCAGTGTGTTGTTGGACTGACATTCTCCATGTGGAGAATGGTCCAGGTTGGACAGATTGTTGATATATCATGGACTGACATTTTTTTGCGGAAAATGGTCCAGGACTGACATTCTCCCATGGCATAGATGGTGACATGACTAGGATGAATGGTCTGCCCCCTATGGCACAGATGGTGACCAGATTGGGGAGGTTGGTACAAGACTAATATTTTCTCTATGGAACATATGGTGACCTGATTAGAGAAAAAGGTTCGGGATTGACATTCCTCTATGACACATGTAGTGACCTGATTAGAAGAATGGTCCATTTATCCCATGGAGTGGATTTCAACATATGGAAGGACTGACATTATTCATGTGGCACAGATGGCAACCTGATCAGGAAGAATGATCCTTGTAGTCATGTAACACTTCGTTGAGTGCGTGACAACTGGGAGACACATGCATAGTAGTGAGACTATGGCAGAGACGGTGTGTCTCTAGATAGTATATGTGTGCTACTACGGTGGTTGTGTACCACTTGTAATGATTGTGTGTCACTGGACAATAGCTTTGTGCTACTAGCAGTGGTTGTGTACCATTGGACAATAGTTGTGTACTACTATGGATCAACATAATTGTGTTCTATTGGATGGCATTGTAGTAGTTGTATGCTCCTAGCTAATTGTCATGGAGACTACCAGATGACTTGGAGCAGTTGTGTGTTGCTTGATCACAGAGACTGTGACAGATGATTCGAGCTATATATATATATATATATATATATATATATATGACATGATATTTATAATACAAGGTATAAATATATATAATACATAAGTAGTTATTTATTATCCAAGGGATGCATCCTTTCATGGATGGTCACCATATGTTATCTATATATGCAACACTCATCATTGTAATAACATATTGATCACACATATCATCTCATATAGAAAAATCAACATTTTTTACATCCATTTTTCATTACCTTCCAACCTGATACCTTGTTTTTAAGCGTTAGCCACATGAAGATCCCCATGAAATTTGTAACCTTGGTCTTCTATATTGTTGACCACCATTAGACCTCCTATCGTGCCTCGGTTATATATAAAACCTTATACCCCCACTGAGAAATATACATTCTTGTAGCTTTGTTTTTTTCCCAAGCCAAAAGGTCCAACTCACCCCTCAACCTAATATGACCCTTTTTTAATTATTCCATGAAAAAATTCCATGTCTCTACCCATTCCCCTTCTAACTCTCATCATTGTGTAGACCTCCAACCATGTTGCCAACTATTTGTATTTGTGGAATCCACTAATTGGTTTGAGGTAAAATAAAATAAAATAAGAATAAGAATAAAAAACTTACTCTTACAAATGTGTTCCGAAGTCAAGACTTAAATAAAAATTGTCGCCGCATCCTAATATAACATTAGCCCCAATTCTCATGTGCTCACCATTACCAATCTTCTAAGCTAAATTATTCGATATAATAGTGTAACCCAAAAATAAAGCTTTCCATTGATTTGAAACATTTTTTTTTATGTTCTTTCCGATACTCCTACTCCAATCCAAGAATGAGCCAAGCATAATATATTTCTACTCAATCACAATTTACTGCAAACTTTCCTTGGTTAAAGAATTCCAAAGAATTTTTGCAACCAGGGAGTAGCCAAAGATATGTATGAGCTTTAAACTCCAATGTCTCTCATCCTTGGGCTTTGCAATATCTTTCCACCTATCCAAATGAACGCCTTTGCCATCACTCTTCCCTCCCCATGGGAAATTAGAAAATATTTTCCAAAAAAAATATAGAACCCATTTTGGAATAAAAGCAAGCGAATGTTGATACACTAGAATAGCTCCCAACACTAACTTTACAAGAGTTAACCTTTCCCTTCTAAAAATTCATCTATTACACTAGTGATGAATCCTACTCTCAATCCTTTTCAATAACCACCCCCGATCTCTTTTCCCATATCCACTAGGCTTGAGAATAAAATTGAGATATTTGAAACCCTCCTGCAAATCAATAGATCTAAAGGGGAAAAGAGAACAACCTGTGTTCAACCTCATTTCCCATCTCATTAAAAATGAAAGTAGATTTCAATGAGTTCACCTCCATCCCTATAGCCACAAAATATATTTAATCTCTCCTACATCTTACCTTCTTCCCTCTTTGTACCATTCAAGAACAATAAGATGTCTTTTACAAATATTAAATGTTAGGAGAATTGTTCATATCTTTACACCCTGTAAACTTTCCACCCTTCAAGCTTCCATGATATCTACTTGAACCTTTAGCCACTACGAGGAATAACAAAGGTGATAAATCACACCCCTACGTTAACCCTCCAGTAGGATTAAAGAATGTCAAGGAAAATCTATTAATCAGAACAACAAAAATGATTGAGGAACATGCCCTATTATCTAATTGACAATCGAAAGACTAAAGTCAACATGTATTAGAATTAACCTTAAATACATCAAGATAGTTCTATCATAATCCCTTGACACACGGAGCTTAATAACCATTGTTGGAATATTCTTTGTCTTGATTGATTATAACCCTTCTTGAGTTGTCCTTATTATCTCATGGGTTTACCTTCCTACTAGGAACCCAAACTACTCCAAAGAAATGACATCTGCCAACACTCCTTTTAATATGTATATTAATACTTTTTCAATGATCTTGTAAATACAATTGTGCAATACAATTAGCTTGAACTCAAACATGGTTATCAACTTGACAAGAGTTGAAACCTCAAAACAAGAACTCTAGCCCTAAAAACCCATCTTTTGGGTCAAAAACCCCAAAACAAAAAAGTGGTGCTACTATAATCACCTTTTAAAAAAGTGGTGCTACTATAATCACCTTTTAAAAAAATGGTGCTACCATAATCACCTTTTTTTTAGGTTAAAATTACAACCTTTTGCACCATGGTTTAAATCCTTGCAAAGTTGCAATTAAAAACCTTAAAATCAACTCTTGAATTGAAAAGTTGTACTCCTAGAATCACTCCCTTTTTAATTTTATTTATTTATTTTCGGGTTAAAATTACAACTTGTTTGAAATCAAGGCCTTGACAACCAGTATCGTTGCAAAACAAAAGCATGAAATTGACCTTCAAATCGAAAAGGGGGTGCTACATCAACTCTTGAATTGAAAAGTGGTGCTCCTAGAATGACCCCTTTTTTTCGAGGTTAAAATTATAACTCATTTGAAATCGTGGCCTGGACGACAGACACCATTGCTAACAAAAACCTTAAAATCAATCCCTGAATAAAAAAGTGGTGTTTTTAGTAGCACCCACTTTATTTTGAGGTTAAAATTACAACATGTTTGATATCGTGGCTTTTACAACTGGTGCCATTGTGAACCAAAAATCTCAAAATCAACACTCAAATAAAAACGTGGTGCAATCCATCGCACCATTTTTTTGTTTTGGGCCTAAAATTACAAAACTAATATTTTTTTTTAAGTTGAAAGATTTTTCTTCTAAGGAAAAATATGTATTTTTATTATTATAAACAAAAATACATAGTCAGACGCCAATAACATTTGTTAATGCATTTAAGCCATTGTCATAACACTTTTGTATACATGTCTCCCTCAAACATAGTTGTAACTAAATCCTAAATTTCATCTCTATCTGTTGATAAAAAATAGAAACATTAAAATCATGAAATTACTTCATCCATCAAAACTATAGCCTTAAAAATGTCCATTGTCTTATACAAAAATATTGAAAGAGTTAATAAATTAGATCCAAGGGTCATTGCTATATTCCACTGAGGGTCCATTTTGGAGTTTATAAATAATTGAGGTTCCTCGTTCTAGTCCAATTATAGCTTTTGAGGGTCCATCCATTGACCTGTTCATGTCCATGTATATATGAGACAAAGATATATGTGAGAATCTTGTGAGAATACTATGTACTTCCTCATACAAAGGTTGCTAGGTAAAAATATTGAGCACAATTTCCTTACGCATCCATTGGATAATCAACATTGAATCACCAAGTATTTGAAGTTGTGTTACACCAAACTCTAATGCTATCCCAAAGATCAATATGAAAGCCATTAGTTCATAATATGTATTGGTTTCTTGACCAATACCAACTTTGAAAGATATGCTATGATTTGAAGATAAATATAAAATTCCTTGTGATCCTCCCTTAAGAGGGTTCTCCTGTGATGCACCATGAAAATATTCCCATGGGATGTCCATGTTAATTACCTTTTCCATATAAATACGAGTGGTTGATTTTACCTTCAACTGTGGGTAAGAATTTAATATGTTTATGACTTGGATTGCAAATTTGAGAGGTAATGTCTCTTTATCCTCAAACAACTTCAAGTTCCTGGCTATCCAAACTCCCCAGACTATGTTAAGTGGAAGCTCTCTAATCTTGTTTGTATCCTTTATGGTGCACCAAGAGCTAAGAGACTCTTCAATACATTTAACTTCCCAAAGGTTCCTCATCCCTACCATCCTGTACACCTCTTTTCGTACCCCCTTGGTGTAAGAACAGTCCAAAACGACATGAACAATAGTTTCATCCGTTTGTTGACAAATGTTGCACCATCCTAGCCCAATGAAATTCCTTTTCTGAAGGACCTCCCAAGTGGGTTCTCTATTGTGTAAAATCAACCACACGAAGATCTTGTTTTTTGTAGGGAATTTTCATTTCCACATAGTTCTCCAACACCAGATCTAGTGTCCTTCTCTTTCTTCCTCAACTAGTGCTTTTTAACCTATTATGGGTACATATGTCCCTACTATATTTAGTGACCATACGAGTTGATCTTCTACTTCTCTCGATCTAACATTGTTGTCTTTCAATATGTATGTGTACCTTCTCGATAACTTAGTGTATCCTCCCCCCATTCCTAACTCTTCCAAAGATAGCCACTGTTGATACCATGTTGCTGACCTTTCCCAATTTACAACATGTCTAAGCCTATAATAACCTTTTCTCCCTAGCACCATATCCATTTCTTGGAGTGGTGGGGCATAAAGTCCTATTTGTAGTTCTAGTTCTTCTCTTTGAACTGAGACTTTATGAAATCTTCCAACTTATTTGATCTTTTTTCCATCGACGACCTTAATAGTGAGGTCCTTGGTGGGGTACACAAAAAGATTTAGTTGTTTAGCGACAAAAATATATATACAATTATGAGTACTACCAAAATATACAAGTATTGTTATCTTTCTATATTTTATGACACCTTTAAGCTTCAGGGGCTTAGGTTGCGGTTTCCCTGTCATGGTTAACATCATAACTATAGCTTTGCTTTCTTCTTTACTTCAATGTTGGATCTTATATTTTCTAAGATGTGATGGAATATATTTTGCAATCAATTATTGTATTTGTTTTTTGTTGTTGGAGTAATTATCTCTCTTTGGAGTTCTTTTCTTCATTTCTATTTTGTTGGACACATGAGATTGAAACTAATGATGTTTTTTGTGGTATTTAATCATGGTCAGGATTTGAGTTTCATGCTATAGTAATTTCATCATTTGGTTTGTATACTTCTACTTGCTTCCCATCCAGTATTCTATAGTAGCGTAATGACATGTCTTCACATCTATTCCAAGTTGGTAACTATGTTCTCATCAAAAGAGTCAAGTTTTTCTTTCTTTGGAATAAGGGTTATGAAGATGGAATTAAAGTATCCTGGGAATTTACCACAACTCTTGACCTCTTCTATAACCCTTGGTAAATCATCCTCAACTAGACCACATAAGCCAGAAAAGGATTCAATGGTCCATCTATTTGGACCTAAGATCTTATCTTTTTTAAAGAAATAGAGAACTCTCAACAATTCATCCTTTGAAATAGCCTCAAATAAATTCTCATTTTGCTCCCGATTCACAAAATGGGAGAAGTGAGAAGTTAATTTAATAATTTCTACAATATTTGTTGTGTTGATTCCTTGTAGATAGCCCATAATTGATTAATCCCTAAATTTGTTATTTCTTTAAAACTTCTTAGCAAGTTCCCTTCCCCATTTTTCATCTCCCAAACAATATTTATAGTCTTCCTATGTTTGGAAAACTAGTGAAAATATTTTGTATTCTCATCTCCTTTTCCAATCAAATAAATCTACTTTTAATCCTCCACTTAGCTTCTTTGCTCTACAAAATCCTCCTCTTCTTATCTTCCAAATATTTTAATCTTTTCTTTTTTTCCTCTTTGAAAACACCCCTGACATTATTTTAATACATTCTTACGATCTCAAGCTCAATGTCTTTCAAAACTCTATAACTAGAAGTTACCACTTTTCCCTTGACCCTCTTCAAAGCACCTACTAACTAAAAATATGTTGATTCCTCTAGGTTAACTCACACTTTTCCATCGACCTCTAACCAAACCCTATAACTCCTAATCTTCTAGCAAAAAAAGTTTGAATTTAAAAAGGTCAGAAGGCTTATCACCCTCCAATTGCAATTGTAAGAAAACGAGATTGTGGTACGAAACTCAAGCCACTCCCACCCATGATCTATATTTTTTCATCATATTTAGCATCTTTTATGAGATCGAGAATCCATCCAAGCGCTTGGATACCCCATCCTCCCCCACCCTGTTATTCATAAGTTATATTTACCATAATATTTTTTTTACATTTTTTTAAGTTGCACAATGAATCCATTTCCTAACTAATTTGTAAATATTTCTTTCATAGAACTACTTATCTGAAAACTTGTCCTATGAAATAGTAAAGCATTCGACTTGAGTAGATGGAAGAAAAGGATGTCATCAACTATATGTCCTTTATTTTCTTATTATGAGATAATAGGATAAAAAACCCACGGGAAAAATCAATATGGGGGAGTAATGTCCAAGGGAATCGCCATCTCCCAAAGAGGGAAGATAAACTTATTGTGTCTCTCAAAGGAAGAATTGAGAGGATACGAAATGAGAGTAATTCCTTTGAAAAACACTAAATATGTCCCTTCCCTTACCAATCATTGAATAGAAGGAATGGCTAAATACAATGAACGAAGAAGTGCAAGCTTGCAACACTAATGGATTAGCCCAACCAAGAAGTGGAAGAGTAGAGATATTGATGGATAAAAAATGTGTTATGGCCAAGCCTTAATCATTGGGGAACTAAAAAGTCATGATTTGAAGATATAGAGGTCTTATCAATCCAACAAAAATCAAATAAGCCGATAGGGAATAATTCTTTAGTATGAATTAAGGCTAGGTGGTATATCACTACACGAGGCACCTAGCAACACCATGAATGGTAATTTTTTTTCTTCTACAATGGTCGAACATAAGCAAAGGCTACTAAATCTAGCTAGTAATGAAGTGAAATGTTATAATACAAATGGATAAGCTAGCAAGGAAGTGGAATAGTAGAGATACTAATTTATCAAAATCATGTTCTAGGCAAGCATAAATTCTTTGGGAGTTGAAAGATTGAGATATTCGTATATGAACATCTTATCAATCCCACAAAATCAAATAAGTTGATAGGGAAGAGTTATTTCACATGAATATGGACTAGGTGGTATATCACAATAGTAGTTACTTAGCAACAACTTTAATGGTTGTTGTTTTTCTTCTCTAGTGTAGTGTATTAGACTAAACTTTGAAGAGAAGAGATGGGTTACATGGAAGATGTATACTTTGCCTAATTGCTACGATGATTACACACATTAGCTTCTATAGGCCACACTATTGTCAATGATTAGTTGGAACTTCCTCGAAGAATGACATTGGAATTGTGTGCAAATACAACATCAATTTCATATCACCTAGTTTTTTTATCGAATATATTATTACGATGCTATATGATGATAATAAGACACTATACAATTATATATAAGGTGCTACTTTGACATAACATGAGGAAAACACGATCCCTATGATGAGTGGTAAATTTTAGCAATGTAAAAATGATGCAAAAATGGCAATATTAGGACATTAGTCGTTGCAATAATTTTTTTTTTACATTTTTTGATGTTCTTTAGCATCATGTATTTGACGCAAAAATCATGTCAAAAAATCATGATGCCTACAAGGGAAAAAATGAAAATGGAAAAGTAGGTTGAGGTGATGCAAAAAAAAGGATGCTACATACTTATATTGTTGTAGTGAATAACTAAAGCATTGGACCTTGTAGCTCATCGAGGAATGTAAGGCAATAAGAAAAATCCAACTAATGAACACAGGGTACAAGAAGAAGTTCTCCATGGGCCAACTATCATGCCGATGGAGAACTCGGGTGGATTGGAACTATCCACCATTCTCAACAACGTGCGACACCACAACTTTCCGACTCGATAGAAAAAACAACTCGGTCTACTTAGCTCAGACTATGCCTAACAATTAAGATCTTTATCACTTAACATCAACGATAACATTCCACACTTAGAACAATTCATAGGTAATAAGTACACACAATGTACACAACAATATATTGTGTAAATGGGTCGGGTGTTGAGCCTGTAGTTTGTATCGCAACCAAAGAAGTTTATAAGTGCTCAACATATACATACAACACTATACACCTGTGTGATACAACTTCAATCCGCGGATAGACCTTTGTTGCACCAACCCACGCCCTATTTTCCTCTTCGTGCCTCAGACCGAACACTTCATCAAATTACTTCATATCCATGCTTCATCCCTATGGTGCATGTCACACTCTTATATCTATGCTCAACTCTCCCATAGGTTCGCCAAAATTATTCCTTGCTTTGTCAATTGAATCTTTCATTATGCCTTGTTGACTCACCTTCGCGCTCTTCTATATCCGTCGACTCCCAAGTGAATCGTCGCATCTATAGGTGTGCGGGTGAGCTGACCTGCCAAGTATCCAAATGACACCCACATGCTCGTTCAACCGACCCTTGCCATGTGAGTGCACGCCCACTAGACTTCGTCAACCGACTCATCTAAGTGCACCTCCCATCATCTAGACAACTTGACTTTTGATGATGCACCCAAGTCTCTCCCACAACTCTTAGCCAATTCTTATGATCGATTAACTTCTATCACAAGGCATCTGCACCATACCCATAATGTCTTCTTTACATATCGGTTGAGTTCCCCTTGGTGCATCGTGATCCCAAGGCACCTCAACTCCCCTTGTGTTCATCAAGCGTCCCACTCGCTTAGTTGATCTGCAGTTAAGTTTCGATCATGTGCATGTTGAGAGGGTGTGTGCCTGACCTTGGTTCCCAAGGCCTTACAACTTCCCCGACCCCAAATAATTGTCGTCTACAAAAATCCTAGAGTGGGGTCTCAATCGTACTTCTTCTCGAAGTTGTGAATCTTATGCGTCCACTTCCACAATGCCTCTCGAGTTTCCCAGCTGATTTCTTCCCCTGGTCTATTCTTCCATTGAATGAAGTACTCATGATGATTATTCCAACCAACTCTGGAAACTCCAAATGCCAAAAACTCCTCAAACTCTAACTCTGGCCAGTCAAGAATCATCGATAGGCCACTTGTGGGCTCAACTCTACCCAGGTCCTTCTCATCCATTCGACATAGTCTCAACTAACTAATGTGAAAGATGAGATGATGGACCTTCATGTGAAATGGAAGCTCCAACTTGTATGTGACTTCATTGATCTTCTCAAGTACCTTGAATGAACCTTCATACCTATGTACCAACAATGATGGATCCATCCTAACTGGTGGTGTGAATTGGTTCCTACCCAACCTAACAAAGACCTAATCTCCTATGTTGAAATCCACGCCGCATCTCTGATCATATACCGAATGCTTCATCCTCTCTCTCACATCCGTCAAATGTACGCAAGATAATTCCAAGTGATCCTCCCAACTTGTCATGAATCCTAAAGCTGATGGACTCTTTCCATAATATCCTTGCATCACCAACTCCGGGGTGATGGGTTGTAGTCCAATTGTCAACTTGAAAGGGTTGTAGCCCGTCGCAAAACTCTTCTGAAGGTTATAACTCAACTGTGTTGCATCCAATAGATCCAACTAATTAATCTGACATGCATGCACATAATGTTGTAAGTAGTATTCCAACAATCCATTGATGTATTCCATCTAACTATATTTCTATGTATGGTAGTTGGTGCTCATGAATAACGCCATTCTGACAAGTTGAAACAATGTTACCCAAAACTTCCAGGTGAACCTTCAATCTTTGTCCAAAACAATGTTCAACGAAAGACCCCAATACTTCACTACATGTTTGAAAAACATTTGCACCATCTCCTCCACCTTGCAAGTCATATCCATTGGTATGAAGACTGCGTAATTGGAATAATGGTCAACCATGAACATTATCCCGTTGTACCTCAGAAGTTGTGTGATGAAGTCCATTGAGACACTCGCCCAAGGCCTCTCTAGAATCGACAAAGGCTGCAATAGACATGCCTACAATTTAGTGTCAGTCATGTCTTGTTAACAAATAAGACAAGTCTGGACATAATCTTCTACATCTCGAGTCATATGTTCCCAAGAGTATCCTCTATCCAATAATGCCAATATTCTACGTTGTCCTAGGTGGCCACCCCAAGTCAAGTCATGAGACTTCTTTAAGAGCCCCTTAAAAAGATTACTTCACTTGGCTACATAGAGGCATTAACCAAAATACAAGAGTCCATTGTGAAGAAAAAATCTCCTTGTCTTCCCTTCCTATACCTGCTTCATGATGTTCTTCTCAACTGGATCAACCTACAATCCTTCCTTAATATTTTCTCACAACTTTGTCAAAACATGAATCTGGCTTCCATCCAGTGTAGGCAACTCGTCTTCCTCAAGTGCGTCTAGATATGCCTTCTTACTCAAGGCATCTATTGCGACATTTATTTTATCAGGCTTGTACTCAATGGACATGTCAAACTCAGTTAAGAAGTTCTGCCAACATTCTTGCTTGGGGGACAAATTGGGTTGTGTGGGAAAGTAACTCGTTGCAATGTTGTTATTATTCACCAAAAATGGCCTACCCAACAAGTAATGCCTCCATACTTGTAGATAGTGCAAATATGTTGTCATTTCCTTCTTATGGAATGATCTAGGTGCATATCGATGGCCACCCACCTTTTCCAACTGGCTCAAAACAGTTTTCTGACGATTTTGGCAATTTACTAGTTTTAGCAGTTTTAACTTCCGAGGCCATTTTTAGGGCCTAAATGAAGGTTTTTTGGGATCGAGCTTCTCTATGATAATCGTAGGCATTATTTAACCCCCAAAATGAATCTCCTTGATGATACCTTTCCAACGGGCTATCAAACACCTAACACGGAGATCGTATGCAAAAGTTACGACCCCAGGAAGTTGATGTACTAACTTACCCAAACGGGGCCCACGTGACTTTTGGTGCTTCATCTCCTAGGGTTAGGTTTTTGGATTTCTAGGGTTTTTGGATTTCCTGTTTATTATAAAAAGACTTTCAGAGTCTCATTGTAATCATCTTCTTGCGAATGAGCGCAACCGTCACATCTCTTCTCAGAGATAAGCCGCCACCATTCCAACAAGCTTGTTTCCGCTGCATTTTTTACAGTTTCAGCTTATTTCCTTATTGAATAGAAAACCCGTTTTACTGTATCTCTATTATTTTGTGTTAAGCACATGTTAATAATCTGTAGTCATTTCGTTTTGCTCATAAAATCTGGATCAGTGGTATCGAAGCGGTCTGCTCCTTGTCATCTTAATGCATGTCCCCAACGAGGTCAGAGTACAAAGAGTTGGGTCTCGAGCTTTTTTCTCTTGAGGAAAAAAGATCTCGCACGCCCAAGCGACCTCTCATGGCAGGAGAAAAGAAAGATGATGGGACAGGAGATCCTTTCAAACTGTTGATTGAGGAATCCCTCATGCAGCAAAGGAACGAGATGATGGATAGTTTCACACAAATCGTTCGACAACTGCCAACATGCGATGCATCTTCTTCGAGCGGAGGTGCCACCCCCTTCAAGGTACAAATAAACTTTGATATTCCTATATTTGAAGGTCAAATAGACACAGATGCTGTAGATAAGTGGTTGAATCTTCTAGAAGGGTATTTTTCTATCCATAACTTTTCAAATAGAGAAAATATTACTTTTGCGCTCTTCAAAGACGTTCCCCATGTCAAAGATTGGTGGGAAACTTTCTATGAGCAAAAGGAAATAGAGGAACCCTCATTATTTATAGTCACAGCCACTTGGGAATCCTTTAGGGATGCTATTAAGGGACAATACTACCCTGTCAAAAGTTATGATGACTTGTATACCAAATGGACCACATTGCAGCACGAAAGAGACCAAGTAGTGCCAGATTTCACAAATATCTTTCATACCTTGTGCACCAAGATGGGTATCAAAGATTCAGAGTGACATCTGGTTCTCAAGTATCACGATGCTCTGCATAGATACATCCAGAATGAAATGGAATTTTTGGACATCTCATTCTTAGGCGCGACCTATCAATATGCCGTCAAAATTGAGCAGACGCTCAAACAAAAGATGCGGCAATTTGGGCCTGGGAATCCCTCACAACAAAAGCTAGGAAAGGGCAGCCCCAACCTACAGAAAAAATAACAAAGCAAAGATGGACAGTATCAGTACAACCATTTGAAGCCACAAGCAAAGAAGGACACCGAAAAGACAAAGAAAGATACCGGGAAGTGGTGCGACTTCCATAAGAGCCCTTGGAATAACACTGTTGACTGCCGCTCAATGCAATCGCTGGTGGTCGAAGTGAAAGCCTCTGAATTAGATGCGGGTTCACACTCTGAGCCAGAACCAGAAAGGGGAAGAAGGGTCATTGACGCGGAACCCAGTGCCACCGTTGCTACCACCAAGCTCCAGCCTGGTGAACCAAATGAGCCAGAAGAAGGAGAATGCCTCTTCCATTCACAGATGTGGGTAAAAGGCACACCGCTGCACTTCATTGTGGATAGCGGTAGCCAGAATAACCTCATCTCAGCAGAGATCGTCAAGCGGTTGGCCCTGTCAACAACATCGCACCCACAACCTTACACCATTGGATGGCTCTGCCAAGGAAGAAATCTTCGCATTAGCCAACAGTGTCGATTGTCGTAAAACATCAAGCCCTTCAAAGACAAGGTATTGTGTGATGTTGCTCCTCTTGAAGTTTGTGATGTTCTTTTGGGCCAACCTTAAAGCACTAATCACGTTGTTGATTGCCTCAGTAGACTACCAGTCACGACACTCACCACGGTGCTAGACTCCTGGGGCCATGAGACCTCTGGATGGCCCCAACTCTATGAGATAGACCCGAACTTCCCGACCACCTACCAAATGTTGGGTGCAAATGCAGTTGTCGATAATTTCCATCTTCAAGACGGGTTGTTGTGTCGTCTGGGCCATATCTGTGTTCCATCAAGCGAGCGATCGAACCTGATATGGGAAACCCACTACAGTCCGATGGCAGGACACTTTGGTGTCGAAATGACAGTGACGATGCTACATAAACATTTCTATTGACGAAAATTCGACAAGAGGTCAACAAGTGTATCAGGTCCTGCACTGCCTGCGCTATTGCCAAACTAACCACTAAGAAACAGGGCCTATACACCCCTATTTCTACTCCTAACAGGCCACGGGAATCCATCTTAATGTACTACATGTCGGGCCTCCTGTCCACCAAGCGGGGAAATGGCTGTGTTTTTGTGGTTGTTGATCAATTTTCTAAGATGGCGATTATGGTTGCCTGCAAGAAGAATATCACAACAGAGGCCACTGCTAAGATATTCTTTGAACAAGTCTGGGTACATTTTGGAATCCCACAAACCATTGTATTAGATCGGGATAGTCGATTTCTCAACACATTTGGGTCGAGCCTCTAGTCACTGCTCGACACCAATCTCACCAAATTCACGACCTTCCACCTCGAGACAGATCACCAAACTGAGGTCGTAAATCGAATGATTGTGCATATCCTTCACATTTATAATTCAAAGCACCGTCACACATGGGACGAGAGCCTTCCCTATGTCCAACATAGCTACAACTGAGCCCTGCATAGCTAAACCGACCACAACCCCTTTCAGGTGGGGTTGGGATTCCAACCATTGGGTCCCATAGATGTTTCACTTCCCCTTTTGGTCACCTCGACTGACTCATCTCTTGTTCCAAATGAAGCTGACAAAGCCACCCGGTTCATTGATCGGATCCATCACATCCGCCAACACGTTCAGAATATCCTACAGAAGTCCAATGACAAGTACAAGCAGCGCCATGATCAACATCGGGTGCCACATAAGTTTCAGGTGGGCGACAAAGTTTGGTTGCACTTGCAGAAAGAACGCCTTACAGGACCCCATCGGAAGCTTCAACCACTCTGTTATGGGTCGTACACCATCACCAAGGCCATGGAGGATAATTCTTTTGAGCCAACATTCCTCCTTTCCTTGTCCTGCACCCAGTGTTCAACGTGGATTTCCTTCGCCCCTATTTGCCACCATTATTGGACACCTCAGACCTAGCAGAGAAGTTGACACCAACAAAGCTCAACCCCGACTGCATACAACATGCATCCAACGATTATATTGTGGACACATATATCAAGGGCACTCGACAGCAAATGATCCAGCTTTATCGAGTCGTCAAAGCAGGGCAGCTCCTGCACCAAGGAAAATGGCTCACCCAGGGCCAAATTCAGCAGAAATTTCCTCATTTGATGGGGGAACTCAACACAATGGAGACCATTGCTTCCTAAGGAGGGAGGATTTATCTAGGTGGATATCGGTGGCCACCCACCTTTTCCAACTGGCTCAAAACAATTTTATGATAATTTTGGCAATTTACTATTTTTAGCAGTTTTAAGTTCCGAGGCCATTTTAAGGGCCTAAATGAACGTTTTTCGGGATTGATCTTCTCAATAATAGCCAAAGGAACAATTTAGCCCCTAAAATGAATCTCCTTGACGATACCTTTCCAATGGGATATCACACGCCTAAAACGAAGATCGTATGCAAAAGTTACGACACTGGGAAGTTGATGTACTAACTTACCCAAACGGGACCCACATGACTTTTGACGCTTCATCTCCTAGGTTAGGTTTTTGGATATCTACGGTTTTTGGCATTCATGTTTATTGTAAAAATTCCTTCAAAACCTCATTGTAATCATCCTCTTGGGAATGAGCGCAACCGTCACATCTCTTCTCAGAGATAAGCTGCCACCATTCCAACAAGCTTGTTTTCGCTGCATTTTTTACAGTTTCAACTTATTTCCTTATTGAATAAAAAAACAGTTTTAGTGTATCTATGTTATTTTGTGTTAAGCACCTGTTAATAATTTGTATTCATTTCGTTCTGCTCATAAAATCTAGATCATGGACAAAGTACTTTCATTCGCGGTCCTGCAGCTTCTTTCTCTTGAAAGCCACAAGGTGCCCATCCTGCATCAAAACTCATGCTATGGAAAAGTTTGAAGTGTTTATCTGCACCTCAAATGAATCCTCAAATTTGGGTCGCTTCGATATGGAGGAAGAGCCAATTATGTGCTTTAAATCCTCAAATTCAAACTTGTTCTTTTTCGTCCAATTCCAAGATCTCTCCTTCTTCAACAAATCTGTCAATGTTGCAATGATATTGCAGTAGCATTCTATGAATCTACTATAGTAGTTGGCTAGTCCAAGGAAGACCCTCACATCATGCAATGTGCATCTCCTCCGAATATGTTATCGTACTGATCTTCATTGGGTCCATGTGAATGCTTCCTTTCCCAATCCAATGGCCTAGGAAGGGTATTTTGGTTTGCCCAAAAATACACTTGGATTTCTTCAAGTACAATTGATGCTTTTGCAACACCTCAAAGACTTCTACCAAGTATTTCATGTGCTCCTCCATACTCTCATTGTAAACTATGATATCATCTAAATACGCCAAAACACACTTGTCCAAAAATGGCCTAAGAACGTCATTCATGAATGTGCATAAGGTGGTTGGGGTGTTGCACAAACCGAATGGCATCACTAGGAACTCATAAATCCCATACCACATCACCATTGTTGTCTTATATTCATCCGCCTCCACTATCCAATCCTAATAATAACCATGTCTCATGTCCAACTTAGAGAACACCTTAGCTTTGGCTAGCTTGTCAAAATAGTCTGCATCAAGTGGCAAAGGATATTTGTTCTTCATTGTTTGCTTGTTCAATGCCTTGTAGTCAAGGCACATCCTCAATTTTGTTGTGTCCTTCTTTTGAAATAGGACCGGGGCACCATATGGGGACCTAGAAGGTCGAATGAAGCCTATGAAAATCAACTTTTTTGATTGCCTATTAAGTTATTCCAACTCGGGCCCAGAAAAATGATAGGGAGATCTTGTTGGTGGATGCACCCCTAACTCAATTCGATGGTCAACAATGCACCTTGGTTGAAGCATCTTTGGTAACTCATCCAACATCTTGTCTGTAAAGTTATCCAATAGTTTGGAAAGTTTAGGTGGAACATGCATCCCCACTCCATCTTTCACAACTTCCCCAAGATTGTTGCATAAATATGTGATCCAGAGCGTCGTGTTTCTCTGTTCATGCTCAATGCAAAAACAATTTTCTCTCCACCATTACGCTTTTGTGCAGTTGTGCGCATAATCCACATATTCCATTCACTCACTATAACCATCTTGTCCAACCATGGAATCAAAACAAATATGTTCCTTTTGTTAGCACTCTGTAATTTCCAAGGCTGAAAAATAAATGAACAGAGGTAACTAGAAAACCACTTTGGAGTCCAGGATCTAGCCATCCTAAAATCAGAGAGGGATCTCTCTATTAGATTTAGCTTTGTTTGCTGAAAATTTTAGGCTAGTTATGATAGTACAAGGTTTGGTTTTTAAATTGGTTGGATGGAACAGGAAGGGAAGGCCATTGGGCAATGGAGTCAAAGAAACTTAATTCAATCAAGGTAGTTTCTACAAGAAAAAACTTACAGGGCAGGATATGCACCTTTGTTGGATTCTTGAGATTGTTGAGTGATATGACAGAAAAGGTGAGGGAAGAGGGTGTACCAAAGCAATTAAGAATTCTGAAACTAACCCTCTAGTAGAAAACACAAAAAATATCCAAAGCTAGAAACAAAGTGTACTTTTAAACAAATTATGCTGTTAATATTTCTATTGAATAATTCAGGAAGAAACCAGGATGTAATGGGGAAAATATATTATAGAAGAGACACTTCACCAAATAGATATGCCACATGAATCCTGAAAATCTTGTCTTGTATTACTAAGATTTGATTAAAGGGGGCTCTGTCAACTGCTTTAAAATATTGGTCCTATCCTATTAACGGGTCCCAACCCATAATACTTCGAAGTGGGAAGTATTTATTAGTATTACAAATGGCTCCTGCCATAAATGAACATGATGCTTTTTAGGGATATTTAAAATGACTAAATATAATTACAAAAATATAGGGATCATGTAGATATGCTCAAACTTCTAGTGTTGATTTGATGTCAGCCTTTGATGATATGTCTTAGACTTCGACTGCATTGTCTATCTTTTGCTGCTAACTGTGGTTATTTTTGCAGGTATTATGCATTAAGATATAGAATCTGTGATCGACTGTTGATCTTCAACTGCTAGATGTCTTCATGTCTTTGACATCTGGAACGAGATCATAATTACCTCCACGAACCCTGTTACTGTTGCTTAACTTGGCCATCTATCTCTTCGAATAACTGCACCAGGAGAAAGAATTATTGTTGATGGTGAGTGATGGCGATTGCCAGCTTAGCTCGACAAGGGCTCATTGTGGGACAGTCGACAATCAATGGTCATGTGGTGAAATGTAATTGGTTAATGGATAATATGACATGGGGAAAAGTGTCAAATAGGATATGGGATGAGTGGATGCGGGAGTGTAAGTGGTAGGAAGAAGGGAAGCATAGGCTGAGAGGTGGATGGTATCGGGAATGAGGAGACAGGTGGCGTGTGGTGAGAGGGGGAAGTAGATACGAGAGGTGAGGTGTAGGAGGAGTGGTCAGAGAGGTGTATGAGGTGATAGGTGGGAGAAACTGGGTATGGATAGGCGAGAGGGTGAGTGGAGGACATGTGTAAGTGGGGGTGTAAGTGGTATCGGGTGGTGGTTTGGCAGGATTTCGGTGGGGGGGGTAGGTGGTAAGTAGCAATAGGATAGGGGGTTCTGAAATAACGAGAAGGCGTCATGTTAGGTAGGCCCGAGGTGAGGGAAAACAAATTTTTAGAACCCCCCCCCCCCCACCAACCGTTAAAGGCATAAACATCAGGGGGGTTTGAAATAGCCTTAGGACAGTTGATTTGGGCAATGTGAATGTCGTCGATGAGATTAGCTTGAGGATTAAGCACTACACACCAAAAGGTCTTTTCCACTAGCCAACTTAGGATAAAAACATGCGCTGGGTAGTGCTAAGCTCATTTTTTTCCATTTTACACCATAGTTTTATTTCCTACGGCTACAAATATCCAAATTTATTTAAACAAGGGGTGTTTTGACAATCCCCTTTCAATTTTTTCTTGAAATCAAAATAATTGAAAAAATGGATATAAATCAACATGATGATTATCCTATAAAATTATAGGACCTTAACATAGGCTCCACTTGGGGATGGCAGCTCCCGAGGAGGTGTCAAGAATCACAGACCTCTGACTTCGTGGACTTGTGCCTTGTCCATTGAGTTGTTTCCAAAACCTGTAACCTGTAACTCTTCATCTGAAACTGAAACCCGAAACTGAAACACACATATTATAAATATGAACTGAAGCTTTAAGCTGAGACTGAAATTCATATTGAAAACTGCACTTAAAAATAGCCGAAGGGGTGCTCGCCAAACCGAGCTTATTCATACTAAAAGTATGACCGCTGAAAAGATGTTTACCTAGTAATCTTATTTATATACAATCTTATTCTAACGTGCTGAAATTCTGCATAATTAGGTAATGGCAAAATGCCAATGAATCCAATCCAATAGTTGATCCAATAATTCTGTTCTTTCCTTGTTTTTAACCAAACTTAGAACTGGAGTTTGTAAGGGCACTAGAAACTGGTTGTCAGTTTGATCTTCACCACACAGAGCTCTGGAACCATAAAAAACAAAAGAGGTACTGGAAATCAATTGGAATTATGAAGTGAAAAAATCCTCCATATATGTAGCTATAGGATCATGATAAATATGACCTATTCCTTGGTGTTCAGATTATTCAACAATCTCGAGGTCATCATACAACTTTTGATTTAACTGCAAATTTTCAGATGAACTTTGTAATGAGACTCTTGCTAAACAAGATAGTGAAACTAGTTACCTAATCAAGTTTTTATCATCTATGTTTGTAGGCTCATAGTCAGCTAATGGAAAAGGAATTTGGCTACAGATATTATCCAACATATCAGCTATTGGATCTTGGAGAGACTAAGAAGACTGTTGCATTGGTTCCAATGAAACCTCATAATTTTTTATAGGATTACAAGTCCTTGCTTCAAAGATATTAGCAACATTTTGCCTCAAAAACTGAAATGAATCAAAGCTTAAAGGTACAAAGTTATGATGCATCAATTTATTCGTGGTTTGGAAATCAATGTAACTCGGGGGCTGTAATTCTGGAGCTAGAACAACTTCCATATCACAAATGACATCCTCAACTGACTCATTAGAGGATTCTCCATCCCTACTATTTACAACCTGTTGGTCCACTTGCTTATAGTTTTCTATCAGAATTTGAAATGAGGAGAAACATAAGGGCAAAGAATTTTCACTTACTTGAGAATTTTCTGCATTTTCCTCATTGCTGTCATGATTAATATGCACATGTTGATTGTCATATTTGAGCTGCTATAATTGGGCTTCTTCCTTCCAAAAACATGTTGTTGGTTGCTTTGAAGAATCAACCCTGATGTATTCATCATCATATTGATCATACTTGGTTAGATCATCCATAAACGAAAAATCATCAAGCATACACATTAGATCAATTGATTGCTCCTCTACAAGCTGATTTTGAGTTTCATCTTTGACCATGTTTTGAATTGAATACATAAAATAATCAGTTTATGATTTGTGATACCAAGGATGAGTTGCAAAACGCTTGGGAACAATGACCCTTTCTTTTTCTGAAACAAATGGGACATGGTGTTTTTGAACAACAAGTTCTTCTCTTATGACAATCTTCTGCATCATCTCTTTCATCATGCTTGCTAGAATAACTAGTTTCACTTCTGAAGATGCCAGATGCTTCTTTTCCATGTTCTTTCTTTATTCTGCCTTCAACATTGACCTCTTGATCAACAAATTGGCTTCTACATCTATTGCACTATCCTGCATTTCTTTGAGTGTTGTAGTATTCCTTTATCTCAATTGAAATTCCATCTCTGGATCAAAGGGATCTGGGTAGTGTAAGAGAGCTAAACCAGGAGGAGGTTTTATATCAGGAGGCATTGAATTGTAAACTTGATTGAATCTGGTTGAAAAGTGTTGCATTGTTTCCCCTGGCTATCTTTTCAAATGACCATATTATTCTAAAATGAGAAAAATATTCCTCATGATCTCCCATTTATCAAGGAAGATTTTCACAAACTTATGGAAATCGTCAATGCTTGCATCTGGCAAATGTTTGAACCACTCCTTAGCTCTACCTTGAAAAGATAGAGCAAAAATCCTGATACAAACTTCATCTTCTTCAACCTCAAAAATATCAAGAAATTTTTCAAAACCCTGAATGTGTTTCTCAGCAATGATGTTACCATATTCTCCATCAAACCTAGGAAGATATTTGTGATAATTTGTAGGGAAATTATGAAGTATAGGAGGTAAGACTAGAGGCTTGTATATATCTGGAATTTTAACAGGTGTAGGAGTATGTACATGAACTGTAAAATTAGTCTTAATCTTTTAAGGCTCATCAGGTTGAATGTTATTATCATAAGTCTCAACAATATGGTCTTGACCAGGATCAGGAAAAGAGAATAAATAATTAAAAATAAAGCCTATTATGTCTTGGATAAAATTCCAACTTGAATACTTGATTTCTTTAGATCGTCTTGTCATGTTCCAGGTTCTTCCTCCAGTGGAGTCTTTGAATTGAAACTGATTTGGATTTGATTCGAGTCGCCAGGTAGATGATTCAACCTTCTTTGTGTCTGATCACTATCCACCATCAGTAATCAGATTTGGAACTTGATATGCTTTTCCGAGGAAATGCCCAGTATGGTCGCCATTATGTTAGCACTCTGTAATTTCCAAGGCTGAAGAAGAAATGAACAGAAGTAACCACAAAACCACTTTGGAGTCCAGGATCTAGCCATCCTAAACTCAAAGAGGGATCTCTCTATTAGATTTAGCTTTGTTTGCTGGAAATTTTAGGCTAGTTATGATAGTACAAGGTTTGGTTTTTAAATTGGTTGGCTGGAACAGGAAGGGAAGGCCATTGGGCAATGAAGTCAAAGAAACTTAGTTCAATCAAGGCAGTTTCTACAAGAAAAAACTTACAGGGCAGGATAGGCACCTTTGTTGGATTCTTGAGATTGTTGAGTGATATGACAGAAAAGGTGAGGAAAGAGGATTGTACCAGAGCAATTAAGAATTCTAAAACTAACCCTCTAGTAGAAAACAAAGAAATTATCTAAAGCTAGAAACATAGTGTAATTTTAAACAAATTCTTCTCTTAATCTTCTATTGAACAACTCAGGAAGAAACCAGGATGTAAGAGGGAAAATATATTACAAAAGAAACACTTCACCAAATAGATGTGCCACGTGAATCCTGAAAAGCTTGTCTTGTATTATTGAGATTTGATTAAAGGGGGCTATGTGAACTGCTTTACAATATTGGTCCTATCCTACTAACGGGTCCCAACCCATAATACATCGAAATGGGAAGTATTTATTAGTTTTACAAATGGCTCCTGCCATAAATGAACATGATGATTTTTAGGGATATTTAAACTGACTAAATCTAATTACAAAAATATAGGGATCATGTAGATCTGCTCGAAGTTCTAGTGTTGATTTGATGTCAACCTTTGATTATATGTCTTAGACTTTGGTTGCATTGTCTATCTTTTGCTGCTGACTGTGGTTATTTCTGCAGGTAGTATGCATTAAGATCTGGAATCTGTGATTGACTGCTGATCTTCAATTGCCAGATGTCTTCATGTCTTTGACATCTGGAACGAGATCATAATTACCTCCACAAACCCTGTTATTGTTCCTTAACTTGGCTATCTGCCTCTTCGAATAACTGCGTCAGGAGAAAGAATTATTGTTGATGGTGGGTGATGGCGATTGCCAGCTTAGCTTAGCGAGCGCTCATTGTGGGACAATCAACAGTCAATGGTCATGTGGTGAAATGTGATTGGTTGCCAGATAAGATGATGTGGGGACAAGTGTCAAATATGATATGGGATGAGTGGATGCGGGAGTGTAAGTGGTAGGAAGAAGGGAAGCAGAGGCAGAGAGGTGGATGGTATCGGGAATGAGGAGATAGGTGGCGTGTGGTGAGAGGGGGAAGTAGATATGGGAGGTGAGGTGTACGGAGAGTGGTGAGAGAGGTGGATGAGGTGATAGGCGGGAGAAAAGGGGTATGAACAGGCAAGAGGGTGAGTGGAGGACAGGTTTAAGTGGGGGTGTACGTGGTATCGAGTGGTGGTTTGGAAGGATTCCGGAGGGGGGGGGTTAGGTGGTAAGTAGTATTAGGAGAGGGGGGTCCTAAATAACGAGGAGGCACCACATTAGGTGGGCCCGAGGCGAGGGAATTTTTTTTTTTTAGAACCTCCCCCGACCGTTAAAGGCAAAAATGTCGGGGGGGGGGTCCGAAATAGCCTTAGGACCGTAGATCTGGGCAATGGGAATGTTCCCGATGAGATTAGCACGAGGATTACATGCTACATGTCAAAAGGTCTTTTCCGCTAGCCAACTGAGGATAAAAACATGCACTGGATAACACTAGGCTTGTTTTTTTCCATTTTACACCATAGTTTTATTTCCTATGGCTACAAATATCCAAATTTATTTAAACAAGGGGTGTTTTGACAATTCCCTTTCAATTTTTTCTTGAAATAAAAATAACTGAAAAAATGGATATCAATCAACATGATGATTATCTTATAAAATTGTAGGACCTGTTGAAGCCACCTTTTTCTAAATAAGTGAGATATTATGTTTAAGCCCAAAAAGCTAGTTTCAGAAGTTTCGCTTGTTTTGCGACATTTCCCACTGTCCTTAGTGCCCCGACGCACGAAGTAGGGATAGCGGTTTTAAAAAGTTTACCTAGGTTAGTGTCAGGAGTAAGTCACTTCAAACCTTAGTTAAGCACTATCGGGGTTTCGCGACTCGACGATCGCTCTCCCAAAAAACAATACCTTTGTAGCTGTGAGTCGCGAAGTCACGATATTCATTAATAAAGCATGGATTAATCAAGAACTTAAGTTAGATCACGAATATTTAACTAAGTCACATCATCGCAATTTTGGGTTTTGGGGGCTCAAAGGCTAGGAGTGAAATCTTCTAATACGACGAACGTCGAAAAAGGGGGATTAAAGACTAAAACACACTTAATTAAAGGAGTTAAGTTGGATTAATTGATGCATTAAGCTATCGTTAATGCGCACCGTCTATGGAATAAGTTTAAATGTTTTTTGCGTTGATTCGTGTTACGACTCGTCAAACAATTATGGCATTTATTTGAACTACGACGAGGTGACAGGTAGTAGGATCTCGCTTTTACTTCTAAATCTTCCCTTTAAGTGATTTGACCGTTCTGTTCGCAAGGACACCAGGGGTTTAAATGACTAAGATAAAGAGTTTTTCCTTCGTTTTTTCAGTCCTCATTTCTATTTACGTGCATAGCCATTTTACTAGGTTAACCGTTGTTTATAATTTTCAAATCTATTTGACAGGTGGTCCAGTTGCAGGTTTCACTCTCATGGCTCCATGAAAAATGCCCAAGCCAGCTGCCGAGAGTTCAGGTCAGGGTTCAGACGTTGTTTCTGATACCTCGCCCCGAGGTATTAATTCTATCAAGACATGGTCATACGTTTCCAACATCCTACAATCTGAGTCGATAAATTGTTTGAATGATTCTAGCGACAACAAGAAGGACGATTTATCAACGAAATACAAAATCGTCACTCAAGCAGAGATGCACAAAATAGTGGCGAGGCCCTAGATTTTTCCCTATTTTGATATGATAAGGTGGGTGTTGGACCATGTGGACATCCCGACCAGGACGATTATCAACGAACATAAGGTGACGATTGGTACCTTCCGACCAGAACATTTGTGGGCAATGTATAAACTGTCACCCATGCCGAACCTTACTCACAACTCCGAATTCCTAGAAGGCTTCAAGAAGAAGGAGTGCGAGCAGTATGCAAAACGTTTGTCCGATCTGATCAAATATTGGGTCTCACACCACGTGAAATTCAGGGCTGACTCCAATGGGATCTATTCAATCTCTTCCTTCGAGCCACAATTCAAGTACATAGCCATGATGACCTGCAGGTTGTATGGGAAGGAAGACACTACCCATTTCTTCCTCCCATGGGTGCCACTCATTCATATAGTTGTTGAGGGTTTCTCTTTCGACTGGGCCAAACTGTTGTCTGACAGTCTAACCAGTTGAATTACTGAATATCAAGCACAGAGGGCGAGTAAGAAAGCAACTTCATTCTTTATGTATGCTTACATCATGGATGCCATCTGCTTCCTGACACCTTTCCCACTGATGATCTGGAGTTGGGCTCCATCTAATACAAAGCCTATCCATGTCTACCACTCGAAGATTTGGGAGGATAAGGCCAAAGAATTCATCTACGAGATATTCAACTGGGTAATGGTGCCACTGCATGTCACCATTTTTGGCCAACTACCTCCCAAGATGTCTTATAGCGTCGTGACCATCCTAAGCAGCGTGGCAGATTGGTCTCTAGAGGCAGAATTTTCGTATATTAGGGTTTTCGGCACCTTTGTCCCTCCATATGCCCTCCCACTATTCCTGCCAGATAAGCTATTGTGCCATGAGATCGTCAGACAGACTGTGCTCGACGAGATAAGCAAAGAGCTCAAAGGAGTATAAAAAAAGGTATGGCCGCCCTTCCCTATTCGTATTGGTGTGTATTCCTTGTTAGATTTTGGCCATGCCAAAGTCGAGGCTACGGATTTAGAAGAAATGAAGCTGGTAGATATTGAGTTCAAGAAGCACGACCCTAGTAAGGTTGTGAGCAATCACCTGGCGAGTTGTGGCCTGAAGAGGTATGAACACAAGGATTCCCCACATGACTAAATATTCTGGGGCGCGAGGTCCTTCGTTGAAGTCCTAAGTCGAATTCAAGCCTTGCCACCCGGAGACATGGCCGAATTTTTCAAATTCTAGGAGCACCGACGTAGTTGTCTCCCCCAGATTTTACAGGGTGAAGCCCCAAAGCTTCCAGTTACAAAGAATACGGGACCCAAAGGTGCAAAGAACTTGAGTCCTAGCGGGGAGAAGGACCAAGGGAAAACCAGGGAGGCTGGAACCTCAGAGCAAGGAGCCGAAGTCCCCGAAAAGCAGGAAGGAAACCTCGACAAGGGCACGCTAGACAAGCATGCCCAAGGCCAAGCGGAGATACCTTCGCAGGGATCAGGCGACTCACTTTCGCTCACGTCAAGCAAGTCGGTTACAGAGGTCACCCCGAAACAAACATCCAAGGAAATCGACAGTCCAATTGTATTATCTCACCCTTGCAGTTCACAAAGGGAAATCCTGACGCGAGATGGGTTTTCAATGAAGAAATGACACCTATTTCTGTAGAGGAGCAGCCTCCTAACGAATTTTTCTTTGAAAAAAAAAGAAAGGCTATGGTGAGGCAATGATTATATAAAAAAGAGGGCATAATGGCTAAAAAACTCAAAATCATGACATATGGGAAGGCCGTGAAAGAGGGAGAATTTGCAGAGGAGATTTTCGGGACACTAGGAGCCTATGCTACAACCAATCAATACTCAGTTGGGACTTTGACGACCCAGTTGAAACGAAAGAACGTCTTGATCAGTAAATTGGAAGCTAAGGTGGCTACTGCCGAAGCGAATGTCAGGGATGAGGTGAGTAGGATCCTCGAGGAAGCACGAACAATCGACCTGCATGAAATCGAGAAGCTCAGGTCTGACCTCGAGCAGGTGCGCCAGTCGGCGCAAACTAGCCAAACACAGGTAAACCAATAGGGACAATAGATTATAGAGTTGCAGTCGAAATTGGAGGTGGCCGAGAACCAGGTTGTAGACATAAAGGTGTTCAGATCGTAGGCCACCGAAATCCGACATAAGTTATTTATGGCTCAACAAAACTTGTTGGTAAAGGTAGGAACCATTCAAAACCATTTCCGGATGATAGATCAAATATTAGAAAATATTTATTCGAGAGAAAGAGAAGTCGGGGCAACACGGGTCGCTTTCCAAGACGTTGTTATAGCTACGCCGAAGATAGAGATGGTCAACAGCTCAAAATTATCCATCACAGAACAAACCAAAGGTAATATCCTACTGAAGGTCTGGGAGCAGAATATATCAAAAAGCAAGGGGAGAGCTAATGAAGTAAAGAATTTTTGTGAGGAAACGTTCTCTTTGATAAGTAAAAGTTTTCTAGACCTTGATAAGGAAAGCAATGCTGGGACACTGGGAAAAATCAATATAGCTAAACATCTGTTGGACATCAAAGAAAACATGGAGAAGCAACAAGTGGAGATATCCCAGATTAGCCAGGTCGATATGGCCCAAGTGGACAAATGGCTAGTACAACCAAGTTTAAAATTATGCTCCATCATCACAGAGGACCGACAAGTGGGAAAAAGTTTGCCACAACTGGCGAAGATTTGTTACACTTTTGAAGCAAGTGACCAAGCAGAGCCTTCCAGGTTGATAGCCCGGTTGGTGGAGAGGTGCGTCATTTGCATCGAGCAGGCGAAGGGGCAGGTTTCTGGTGCCAAATAATGATAGATGTCTACCTGTTCTATTTCTAGAACCCGCAGGGCAGGGAAAGGAAGGTGCTCCACCCTTACTAGGGAAGGCAAACAAGAGGAGATGAAATGCTCCAATTTCCATTTGTAATTGACAATTTTCCAGAACGATAGGGAGTTCCAGAGGTTCAGAAGTTTGTTTAAATAGAAGAAAGATTGTAATAGAAAGGGCTTTTTTTTTGGGCGATGAATAGGCTGTAATAGAGAAAGTTCTCTCAAGCCAAGATTAATACAAAGCAGATTGAAGACTCCATATTTCGTCAAGATTGAGTTATGGGTTTTTTTTTTCTCTGTATATTCATGCTTCATGTCATTTTACATATATGTCTTTGATGAATGTTCTAGCTGTAATTTAGTATAACTTCTACTGTAGTGATCAGGTTCTAGGTATCTGGTTATTTACAATTTTTCCTCTGTATTGGCTACTTGCAGGTACAAGACCTGTGAATGATTGAGATCTCTACTTTATATGCTTTCATCAAGGTAATCCCGTCTTTTCTTCTTCTACCACAACGTGGGATTCCTCTGAAATTGATGCCCCACATTTGTTGACAACTCTATGTTTTCACACTCGGTTTCAAGATTTTAAACTCAGTTACGGAAAAAGGCCTTCGTTTTCGTTAAACCCTTCGATTGGCTTCATTGAATTTTCCCTGTACAATCTAAAGATTAAGACAAGCACTTTAAAGCATCCACTTCCTTCAAAGTTTCTCTTTCTCTCCATGACTGTACTCGTCATAAGACAACCCAATATCGAACCTGGTCTAGCGAATCAAACTAGCATTGCTTTAAATATTTTCCATACCATACTCAAGACCGCCACCACTCGAACAGAGCTCGAACGTTCATGGGCCGCTATCGAGTAGGATATCAACATGCAAGAATATTTGGAAGCTAGACAAAGACAAATCAGAGATCGGCCATAGCTTCATCCCCCCCCAAGTTGTCTCTTCCCCTTCCTTTTCTTTCGCTCTTTTTAGATGCTTAGACTCTACACTTTATAGCCTTGAGTGTAGACTCAGGAACAACAGGACCCTAACACCTTCTAAGGAATTCTTGTCCCAAAATGACTTCAAAGTCGTCCATTGGAAAAACTGTAAAGTTTACATGTCCTTTCCAATCATTCAATTGCACATGGATCAATGAGGCAACTCTTGTTGCCATCCTTTCCTTAGAATTCATGGTTTCACTTCTGTCTTACTCGTCGAGATATTGAGCCCAAGCTCCTTAGCCAACTTGGTCTGCAGAAAATTGTGTGAAGCACCTATCTCAACAAGTTCCTAAATTGCTCTACAATTGATGATCATCCCCATGAAACATAATTGGTGCATGTTATTACCTTGACCATCCAAGGCATCGATCCTTATTTTACCTTAAATACCTTGCCATGCATCATGCGTTGCATCGAATGAACAACAACAATCTTCGCAACTCAACAAACATTTCTACCTGCATCTTCCTCCAATTTTCATATGCCTATGTCCAACTCATCTCATCTCCAAGGCAATGCTCTCTGACTTCGTCTCAGGTCATGGATGAGAGCCTAGCCTAGATTCCCTTGGATTGTCTGCAAATTGTTGCAGTCTATTACTGTCATCTGTCTACGACCTTGCCTTTGCATGAAATTAATGGCACTTGCACAACCCCAAATCTACCAAGTCGCGTTCCACCCATACTATGTTCGTCATGGTGAAGACTGCTCGAAAACCTAAGTACTTCACATAGTCAGACAATTTTGTCTTCTCAATGCGCTCTGATACCAACTGTCACATCGTTGGAGAACTCGGGCGGATCACAACTATCCACCACTCTTAAGAGCATGCAACACCACAACTTTTCGACTTTGTGGCGCGACCAACCTGGTCTACTTATCTCGAACTACACCTAACACTTAGAATCTTTATCAATTAACATCAATGATAACATTCCACACTTAGAACAATTCACAAGTAACAAGTACACACATTGTACAAAACAAGATATTGTGTAAATAGGTCAAGTGCGTTAACCGTCCTAACACCCGGAGTACAGTTACAATAGGCAACACGTGCGTCGAGTGTGTAAGTTGTGTCATAGCCAAAGAAGTTTACAATGGAGCACAAACTCAACATATACATACAACACTATACACCTATGCGATACAACTTCAATCCATGGACAAACCTCTATCGCAACAACTCGCGTCCGATTTGCTTCTTTGTGCCTTAAACCGAACACTTCAGTAAATTACTTCATCTCTGTGCTTGATCCCTATGGCGTGCATCACACTCTTGCCTCCATGCTCGACTCCCCCACTGGTTCGTCGAACTTATTCCTTACTTTGTCACTTGACTCCTTCATTGTGCCTTGTTGACCCACCTCCCCGCTCTTATATATGCACCGGCTCACGAGTGAACCATCGTGTCTATAGGAACGCGGGTGAGCTGACTTGCCAAGTCACCAACCGATGCCCACATACTCATTCAACTGACCCATATTGTGGGAGTGTGTGCCCACTAGACTTCGTCAAGCCGACTTTTGTAAGTGTGCCTCCCATCGTCTAGCTGACTTGAAAAGATAGGAAAATTAGGATTCGTCTTACCAATTTATTTACTATGAAAATGGTTTTTTTTGTTCATATTTGATAGTAAAGAAGAGAGAGATAATATTTTTAGATTAGGCCCATACTTCATGGGTACCGGGGAATTGTTTATTTCCCAGTTAACCATTAATTTTGACCCAGACATTGAAATTTTGGTTAGCCTTGTATGGGTCAAGCTTCCACATCTCCCTCTGATCTTTTGAGATAAAGCCACCCTTAAAATTATTGGAGATAAGTTGGGTCATTTAATTGACTGAGCAAAGATAACATGGGGAATATATATTTGTGCTAGAATTTATGTGGAAGTGGACTTATAAAAGGGCCTTCCATAAGTGATTCAACTCAATATGGAGGGTTGTAGCCACCTTGAAGCCCTTGAGTATGAACATATTTTATTTAAGTGCAAAACTTTCCATCAATATGGTGACATTGCAAAAAATTGTCCAGGCATACAAGAATCACACCCCTTTGAAGTAGGCTCATCCCCTTAAGAACAACAATGAGAAAGGATCATTCAAACCTCCAACCATAAGGTGCAAGAAACCATAGCCTAAGGGCTCTTGACCTACAAAGAAGCCTATATTAGGACTATCGAATCCTAGTAGTAACATATTTGAAATACTTACAGAACAAGAAGAAGTAGAGCAAGAAAATACAAAGACTCACCCTGATCCAACCTTTTGGTCAACGGCAAAATTTTATAAGGAAATAAAGAACACGGTCTCAATTATTAAGGATGGAACCTCTTTTGGGGTAAGCTCAACAACTCCACAAAAGAAGGAACTACAATTAGAAGAGAAGGAGTCAAAAGAAGAAATGGAAACAGAGGAGGAAACAATGGGTGAAGTCCCTGAAGCTCTCATTCTCCTTCCTTTGTATAAGTTCAAATAAATATACACATTCCTCTCCTCTATTAACAAGGTGAAGGGAAACAAACCGAGAATGAAAAGATAAAGAGGGAGAATCCAGTATCTTACTCAGCAATCAATGAGCTTTGGACTCCACCATGTTTGTGGGGGGGTGGGGGCAGGAGTTCCACATAAAAGATAATATGTTTTGTTTTTACATTATTTTATGCAATCAATTTGTTGGAACTTATTATTGTACTAGCGAAGTAGTAAGATTAAGTTACAAGTCAGGTTTTGGAGCTCTCCCATCCATTCTTTTGATGGGAGAAGTTTTGTTTTACGTATTGTTTTTGTCTCTACTAAAATCCTTCGAAGGAGAATTTTGTTGTAAATCCTCTGTGAGATATGTTGTAGTTTTTTACCAATACAATATCTCCCAGTTATGGTTTAGATAAATAAATAAATATATGTTTGAAAGAGATGCAAAGCTAGATATGCATGTAGAAGATAGGAACAAAATGTTCATACGGGTAAAAGAAATTCAATGAACACGTAAATTTTCTAAATCCCAAGTAATGAAAACTAACCTCACCCATTATTAGCAATAATTCCCAATGCCATAAAAAATGGAATTTGAGAAGGTTAGAATGTGAAATGAGAGTCGATGCAGAACAAATACAAAACAAAGGGTATTGAGAATGACAAGGTAATTATTTTTTTCTCATTTGGTATTTCTTACGAGAAAATGTGTCATTAATTGGAGGCAATGCAACATGGGATAACTATGGTGATGCATTTAGGTATGGATGGTGATGCTACATGATGCATGTGTTCATGTGCACATGAGTAGTTAGTTAGCATAGGCATATTTATTTATATCGATTATTCAAGGTGTATTGCTTCCCCTTCTTCAATATTTTTCTAGTTTTATTATCCAAAGTGAAGACAATAATTTATATCTTTGGTTTTCTTATTTACCTCTTCGCTTTTTAATAGTTTTTATTTTGGGGGAATTAACTAACATTGGAAAATGGGGTCCTCCTTTATAATATAAAAATAAAATCCAAACAACCAAAGAACACCTCATCGTGGCCTCCATGTTAATATGAAAAACAAAGTAAGTACTAAATTTAGTTTATACGAATTGGATTTGCATGGGAACAATTGGCTATCAACACAAGCTCTATGATGATTGGCATTGGTAAGGTTTGAGGCTATGGATGAAGGAGATCGAGTTGTTGTCGTGAAGGGTTCCATGCCATCATGATCAATGTCCACCTCTACATTCAATTAAATCATAAGGCAAGCACATGAGACATGAAGTCAAGAAAGAATATTATTGTAAAAAAATAATGTTGTGTATTAAAAAAATAAAACAACATGAAATCTTTTCCCAGTTTACAAAAACACAAAAGAAAGACAAGGAGGAGAAACAATATTGGGGGAAGCTAAAGGGTTGGGGACGCTTGAACTTATAGCTATTCCCCAGTCGATCCATTCTCATATATATTGTTTCCTTGCAAGGGAAGAGGAGTTCTTTGGCTGAGAATGAAGAAGAACGTTTTCTAGAATTCAATGAGGAGCATAAGGATGAACCAAAGAGCCCGTAACATGTCCATTGTTGCACAATAAAGAGCCTGAATGAAACCAATTGAATGTTGCTTTCCCCAATGTAAACTCTAAATTTTTTATGTGTGATTTTCTCTGTTTGATATGCGATTTTCTCTGTTTGATATGCGATTTTCTCTGTCTATGGACTTGAAAAGGAGCTACTATGTATTTTAAGGGCTACCTGTGATTCTTAACAAAGAGGATTCTTTACCAACTACTTTTTTGAAGTTTTCTTCCATAGATATAGTCCCCATGAGCAAATAAACCAACCCAACAACTCATTGTTCTCCTTCGTTCATGCATTCCATAAATGGGAAATCAATGGACCTCATTCCGTAATTGTTTCTAATGTATAAGTGATCCAGAATTGGATCTAGGAGCCAGATGGGGCTGAGAAATGCCTAAAAATCAAAGTTCTCAGAATCTCTTCAAAACAAACGTGTGTGTAGACCTCATCGATACGAACCGAATGCAACTTGAACGCCCTCAAACAAACATCATATGCTCAAGTTATCACGATCTATTCATTTGACCAAATAGGCAAAACAAATGATGACTTTACAGTCCATACAGTGCCACGTGACGACAGACTGTACAAGCCATACACTTGACGTGGAAGGGTACATGGATGCTGACGTGGCAGGGTACGTGGATGTTGATGTGGCAGGGTACGTGGATGTTGATGTGGACATGTATAGGTGGACCAATCAGAGTGTGACACATGTCACCACTATAAGGGTGACACGTGGCACATTCGTACGACGGACGTGGCAGGGCCATACGACACATGGAAGGTACAGTGGCAGGGTCATACGACACATGGCAGGTACAGTGGCAGGGTCGTACGACACATGGCAGGTACAGTGGCAGGTGACTAGGCTGACACCTGGGCAGACAGGTGGACTAATGGGCGAATGACGCATGGCAAGTTTTCGACAAACAATGTGGTGGCACGTGGCCCAGACATGGGCTGCCACGTGGCACCCATTTATTTTTCATTGGTTGGTTAAAGTTTATTGCAAAAACATTTTGAATTCATTGAATTTGAACCCCAAACCTACAACCAGGCGAATGACTTGGCAGGGCCGGGCTAGCCAGCCCGCCCTCGCTTTGATTCTTAACCGTATATGTGACCATATATATTTAAAGTTAAACTTTGGATATGTCGAGCGAAGAAAGGACTAGGGCATAGCCCCAACCCCCAGTTCAATGGTTTTTCATGTGACCCTAATCCGTGACTGTGGCGCGGTATTTTGGCATAGCCCCCGGTCCGATGTATAACATACAACCACCACCATATGACCCTGACCCTGCATTTAAGTGTTAGCGTGAAGGTAGGGTTAAGCCCCAGTCGGTCGGGCTAGCCCTCCGACCAAGGGCTTAACCATGGGCTATACTATCGGGGCCTATAACGGAAAGGGCGCATGGAGGTATAAGGTGTGGGCATATGCCATGACCTGTGACAAAGGGTCGAGAGTTAAGGGGCCAGACCAATGCGCACACCAGCCTAGGGGCACATGGAGGTTTCCCAAGTGACCAGGAGCCCGGGAAAAAGGGGTTGCGCCCCAAATATTTTTCCCAAGTGGGGTTTAATACTATACCTTATGATTTGAATGGATTTCTTCAGCAATTTTTGGAGATTTTATCCATTTTTGGGAGATCTTGGGCCTTTTTTTAGGCCAGATCTTGGCGGGAAGTTGGGAGATGGTTACCAACTTCAGGCCTATATAAACCAGAGG
This sequence comes from Picea engelmannii, assembly GCA_009831015.1. Lineage (NCBI taxonomy): Eukaryota > Viridiplantae > Streptophyta > Pinopsida > Pinales > Pinaceae > Picea > Picea engelmannii. The sequence continues at coordinate 23,953 of WSFP011237413.1, read as the reverse complement.
ATTTTGAAGCCATGGGAAGAGGTTCAGAGCAGGTTTATGCTGCAATAATCTTGAGCCAAAAGCCATTGTCATGTAGGGAAGTTGTTGAGGAGAGCACCTTTGTGGGCCATTTCTGGGAGCTCCGTTCATGCGATTTCAGTGCCGTCAGTTTTGTTGCATTCCAGAGATTTGGTAGAACAAGACCAGATTAGTTTGTAATCCTTTTGGCATTGCTGTGATTATCTTTTAGAGATTTGAATAGAAATAAGAAAACCTCACCCACTGAGACAAAGGTCCGTAGACGTAGGCGAGATTGTCGAACTCCGTTATCACTTTGGTGTTTTATGGTTTGATGTTCTTCATGCTTCTATTCAGATCTGTATATTTCTTTATTGTTGTCATGTTCTTCCTATAATTCTTCCTCTTTCTTCAGTTTCCTAAATGGTAAAATAACTCATGCATAATAACTCAACCATTGTCGTTTAAAACATCTTTTCGAATCAAGTGGTATCAGAGCTAGTTGACGGTTGGATTTTGAGTTTGCATGTTTACCAGGGAAGATCTCATTTCAGTTGAGAAAATGGCATCTAAAGAGGGACTTTCTCAAGATGAGAAGGATATGCAAAAATCTCTCTTTGCCATGTCACAGATCGGTTCAAGACAAAGATTCAAAGAACAACAAAGGCAAAGGAGAATCGAAGGAATTGCCTTCTACATCTGTTTTAGAAAACATCTCTAAGGTATGCAGTGAAGGTCATTCATCAATTTCACATAGTTCCCATCAAGATGGTTCTTTTGGTGCATTTGAAAAACATACAAGAGGTATAGGTTTGAAATTGCTAACCAAGATGGGATATGAGGGAAAGGGCCTTGGAAATGAGGGCCAAGGTATCATTAATCCCATAGAGGCTGTGGAAAGACCTCATTATTTAGGATTTGGATATGGCGAAGAGGAGATTGGAGCATCCTCCGGGATGGGTTCCAAAACATCGGAAGCAAGTGATGCTTTATATGGCCAGCCTAAGTCATTGTGAGAACACTTCACAAAAGGTGACAATGTATCATTCCTTGAGGGTGATAGTGGAAGCAAGTCATATCCAAAGCAAAGTGAAGATCAATAAGGAAGGTATAATGGTTATGATTTTTCCACATCTCTTTTTGATTATAAAAAACATCATCATGTAATCCAAAACTCGTGGAATCTTTATCCTTGTACTTTTTGTCATTCATGTAAGCATCGTGTTGCCAAGTGTTGGAAGAGACAATCTCTGCACATGAAGTTTATGTTGACCAGGAAGGAGACACGACATAAAGACTCAACTCCACAACAGAAGAAAGAGAAGGGAAAACAAGTCTGGATGCCAAAAAATCACTGCACTTATTGCAACAGGGGTGGACATCAAAAGGCTAATTGTTGGAAGTTTAATCTGGAGCTTCGTCCAAAGAAGGAAAAAAGGATTGATCATGTACTCATGAAGGAAGAGGAATTACCAACGAATCAAGAGGAACACCATGAAGAAAAGAAATCAGCCACTTGGTTTTGCCAGAAGTGGATGTCACATCTTCATTGTATTTTGCTTCCATTATTGTAATCACACATCTTGGAATGATGACCTGTTATAACATCATTTTTTGTGTTTATCCTTATGAGTATGTAATCAGTAAGATTCATTTTGTAACCTTTTAAAGGACCAAAAGGTCTTTAGTGGGGAGGTGTGATCCAGAATTGGATCTAGGAGTCAGATGGGGCTGAGAAAGGCTTAAAAATCAAAGTGCTCAAAATCTCTTCAAAACGGACGTGTGCGTAGACCTCGCCAATACAAACCCAACGCAACTTGAACGACCTCAAACGAACGTCATATGCTCAAGTTATCGTGATATGTTCATTTGGCCAAACAGGCAAAAAAAATGATGACTGTACAATCCGTACAGTGCCATGTGGCAACAGACTATACAGGTTATACAATTGATGTGGCAAGGTACGTGGATGCTGATGTGGACAGGTATAGGTGGACCAATCAAAGTGTGACACATGTCACCATTGTAAGGGTGACACATGTGTATGATGTATGTGGCAGGGTCGTATGACACGTGGCAGGTATAGTGACAGGGTTGTACGACACGTGGCAGGTACAGTGACAGGGTCGTACAACACGTGGCAGGTGACTGGGCAGACAGATGGACTAATGGGCGACTGACGCGTGGCAAGTTTTCGGTGAACAGTGTGGTGCCATGTTTCCCAAACATGGGCTTCCACATGGCACCCATTTATTGGTCATTGGTTGGTTAAAGTTTATTGCAAAAATATTTGGAGTTCATCAGATTTGAACCCCCGACCTCCGACCAGGCGAATGACTTGGCAAGGCCGGGCTAGCTAGCCTGCCCTCACTTTGTTTATGAACCGTATATGTGACCATATATATCTAAAGTTAAACTTTGGATGTTTCGGGTAGAGAAAGGGTTGGGGCATAGCCCCAGCCCCTAGTTCAACGGTTTTTCATCTGACCTTGTTCCCTGACTGTGGCGGGGTATTTTGGCATAGCCCCCGGTCCAATGTATAACATACAACCATCGCCATACGATCTGGACCCTACATTTAAGTATTAGTGCAAAGGTAGGGTTAAGCCCCGGTCGGTCGGGCTAGCCCGCCGACCAAGGGCATAACCATGGGCTATACTATTGGGGCCTATAACGAAAAGGGCGTGTGGAGGTATAAGGTGTGGGCATATGCCACGACCTATGACCAAGGGCCAAGATTTAAGGGGCCAGACCAACGCGTGCACCATCCTAGGGCCACATGGAGGGTTCCCAAGTGACCAGTAGCCCGGGAAAAAGGGCCTGCGCCCCAAATATGTTTCCCAAGTGGGTTTTAATACTATACCTTATGATTTTAATGGATTTCTTCAACAGTGTTTGGAGATTTTATCCATTTTTGGGAGATCTTGGGCCCTTTTTGAGGCCATATCTTGGGGGGGAGTTGGGATATGGTTACCAACTTTAGGCCTATATAAACCAGAGGAATTTGAAGCCATGGGAGGAGGTTCAGAACAGGTTTATGCTGCATAAATCTTGAGCCAAAAGCCATTGTCATGTAGAGAAGTTGTTGAGGAGAGCACCTTTGCGGGGCATTTCTGGGAGCTCCGTTCATCCGATTTCAGTGCCGTCAGTTTTGTTGGGTTCTAGAGATCTAGTAGAACAAGACCAGATTAGTTTGTAATCCTTTTGGCATTGTTGTGATGTTCTTTTAAAGATTTGAATAAAAATAAGAAAGCCTCACCCACTGAGACAAAGGCTCGGAGACGTAGGTGAGATTGTCGAACTTCGTTATCACTTTGGTGTTTTATGGTTTAATGTTCTTCATGCTTCTATTCAGATCTGTATATTGCTTTATGGTTGTCATGTTCTTCCTATAATTATTCCTCTTTCTTCAGTTTCCTAAAGGGTAAAATAACTCATGCATAGTAACTCAACCATTGTCGTTTAAAAGATCTTTTCGAATCAAGTGGTGTTAGCGCTAGTTGATGGTTGGATTTTGAGTTTGCATGTTTACCAGGGAAGAGCTCATTTCAGTTGAGAAAATGGCATCTAAAGAGGGACTTTCTCAAGATGAGAAGGATATGCGAAAAGCTCTATTTTCCATGTGAGAGATGGTGAAACTGTTGTATGAAGACTACTTGGAACGAAAGAGATCGGTTCAAGACAAAGCTTCAAAGAACAACAAGGCGAAGGAGAATTGAAGGAATTGCCTTATACATATGTTTCAGAAAACATCTCTGAGGTATGCAGTGATGGTCATTCATCAATTTCACATAGTTCCCATCAAGATGGTTCTTTTGGTGCATTTGAAAAACATACAAGAGGTATAGGTTTGAAATTGCTAACCAAGATGGGATATGAGGGAAAGGGCCTTGGAAATAAGGGCCAAGGTATCATTAATCCCATAGAGGTTGTGGAAAGACCTCGTTATTTAGGATTGGGATATGGGGAAGAGGAGATTGGAGCATCCTCCAAGATGGGTTCCAAAACATCGGAAACAAGTGATGCTTCATATGGCCAGCCTAGGTCATTGCGGGAACACTTCACAAAAGGTGATGACGTATCACTCCATGAGGGTGATAGTGGATGAAATTCATCTCCAAAGCAAAGTGAAGATCAACAAGGAAGGCATAATGGTAATGATTTTTCCACATCTCTTTTTGATTATAAAAAACATCATCATGTAATCCGAAACTGGTGGAATCTTTATCCTTGTACTTTTTGTCATTCACCTAAACATTGTGTTGCCAAGTATTGGAAGAGACAATATTTGTATAGGAAGTTTATGTCGACTAGGAAGGAGACACGACATAAAGACTCAACTCCACAATGGAAGAAAGAGAAGGGGAAACAAGTCTGGATGCCAAAAACTCACTGCACTTATTGCAACAAGGGTGTACATCAAAAGGCTAATTGTTGGAAGCTTAATCTTGAGCTTCGTCCAAAGAAGGGAAAAATGATTGTTCATGTACTCACAAAGGAAGAGGCATTACCAATGAATCAAGAGGAACGCCATGAAGAAAATAAATCAGCCACTTGGTTTTTCTAGAAGTGGATGTCACATCTTCATTGTATTTTGCTTCCATTATTGTAATCACACATGTTGGAATGATGACATGTTATAACATCATTTTTTGTACAACATAGTGTTTTGTTTATACTTAGGAGTATGTAATCAGTAAGGTTCATTTTGTAACCTTTTGGAGGACCAAAAGGTCTTTAGTGGGGAGGTGTGATCCAGAATTGGATCTAGGAGCCAGAAGGGGCTCAAAAAGGCCTAAAAATCAAAGTGCTCAGAATATCTTCAAAACAGACATGTGCGTAGATCTCGTCGATACAAACCCAATGCAACTTGAACGAGCTCAAACGAACATCATATGGTCAAGTTATCGTGATCTGTTCATTTGGACAAACATGCAAAAAAAATGATGATTGTACAGTCTGTACAGTGCCACGTGGAAGCTGATTGTACAGGTCATACGGTCATAAAACTGACGTGGCAGGCTGCGTGGATGTTGACGTTGCATGGTATGTATATGATGACGTGGACGGGTACATGTGGACCAATTAGAGTGTGACACGTGTCACCACTATAAGGGTGACACATGGCACGTTCGTACGATGGACGTGGCAGGGTCGTACGAGATGTGGCAGGTACAGTGGCAGGGTTCTACGAAACATGGCAGGTACAGTGGCAAGGTTCTATGAAACATGGAAGGTACAGTGGCAGGTGATTGGGCTGACAATTGGGCAGACAGGTGGACTAATGGGTGATTGACGCATGGCAAATTTTCGGTGAACAATGTGGTGCCACGTGGCCCAGACATGGGCTGCCATGTGGCACCCATTTATTGGTCATTGGTTGGTTAAACTTTATTGAAAAAATGTTTGGAGTTCACCGTATTTGATCCTCCGACCAAGTGAATGACTTGGCAGGGCCAGGCTAGCCAGCCCGCCCTCGCTTTGTTTCTTAACCGTATATGTGACCATATATATTTAAAGTTAAACTTTGAATATGTCAAGCAGAAAAAGGGTTGGGGCATAGCCCCAACCCCTAGTTCAACGGTTTTTCATATGACTCTGTTCCGTGACTATGGTGCAATATTTTGGCATAGCCCTTGGTCCGATGTATAACATACAACCATCGCCATACGATCTGGACCCTGCATTTAAGTGTTAGTGCAGAGGTAGGGTTAAGCTCCGGTTGGTTGGGCTAGCTCGACGACCAAGGGCTATACTATCGAGGCCTATAATGGAAAGGGTGCATGGAGGTATAAGGTATGGGCATATGCCATGACCTGTGACCAAGGGCCGAGAGTTAAAGGGCCAGACCAGCGCGCTAACCCAGGGGCACATGGAGGGTTCCCAAGTGACCAGGAGCCCGGGAAAAAGGGGTTGCGCCTCAAATATTTTTCCCAACTAGGTTTTAATACTATACCTTATGATTTTAATGGATTTCTTTAGCAGTTTTTGGAGATTTTATTCATTTTTGGGAGATCTTGGACCCTTTTTGAGGCCAGATCTTGGGGGGAAGTTGGGAGAAGGTTACCATATTCAGGCCTATATAAACCAAAGGATTTTGAAGCCATGGGAAGAGGTTCATAGTAGGATTATGTTGCAGAAAGATTGAGCCAAAAGCCATTGTCATGCAGGGAAGTTGTTGAGGAGAGCACCTTTGCGGGCCATATCTGGAAGCTTCGTTCATTCGATTTCAGTGCCGTCAGTTTTGTTGGGTTCCAGAGATCTGGTAGAACAAGACCAAATCAGTTTGTAATCCTTTTGGCACTATTGTGATGTACTTTTAAAGCTTTGAATCGAAATAATAAGGCCTCACCCACTAAGACAAAGGCCCATAGACGTAGGCAAGATTGCCAAAATCCATCATCACTTTGGTGTTTTATGGTTTGTTGTTCTTCATGCTTTTGTTCAGATCTATATATTGCTTTATGGTTGTCATGTTCTTCCTATAATTCTTCCTCTTTCTTCATTTTCCTAAGTGGTAAAATAACTCATGCATAATAACTCAACCATTGTAGTTTAAAATATCTTTTCAGATCAATTGGCAGTTGTTAATTTGGATTCTTTATGGTTATTGGTGAATTTTATCTCTCCTACAAATTGTCTTTTCTTCCCCTGAGATGATTTTTTGGTTGTTTGTGTTGATGTTTAGACAACATCGGGAAGACATTCTCTAAAGATAATAATTAATAATATAATTATTATTGATTATTAAATATAGTATATAATAAGTAAATGATAATAATAAATAGTTATTGATTATTCAAAGGACACATCCTTTCATGGATGGTCACCTTAAGTTCCCTATATATGGAACACTCATTATTGTAATAATATATTGAATATCTCTCATATCTCATATGAATAAAAACCAACATGGTATCAGAGGAGGACTAGGCTCGACTCCCTCATGGGAAGGCCCAGGAAAATGAGAGATAGCTTGTTATGATACATAGCAGCAGGGTAATGTACAACTCTCTACGTCATATACAAATATCAGATATCTTTCCAATGGCTTGTTGAAACCCTTGTCCACGTCCATAATCTTCCACATGAACAACTCAATCGTCGAGTTCAAGAGATTGATGCCAAATCCGTGGCTTTAAAGAGAGGACACTACCATGCAAGGTGAGCGATTTTATCCCTGGTCAATGATGCCAATAATATAACTTAAAGAACAAGTGCTTGATCGGATTTAGCTGTTGTTCGCAAAATCGATGGGTTCGAGAGGCACGCTGCAAGTAAGTGGAGTGATTTCACAAACTCATTGAGTTCAAGTAATTCCAAATTGTTGTGCTTCAATTCGCCATTTTGCAAACCACGTGTGTGTGAGTACTTTGATTGAGTGATGGTGGCTTTCAAATCTAGCAGTGATCCAATGGAAAACTAGATTTGAACAACAACAGATTATAAAACTGAATATTTGTCACGAGAGAGACATGATCACGAGATTGTGTCAATTCGTTTGGGACTGTGGATGATCCATGTTGTAATATTACGAACATATATGTGAAACGATTGGTTGTCACTGCAGTGACCATTCATTGTTATTAATATTTGCATCCAGAATTGTGAAACATTCGAGGGTAGACGTAATTTTATTTCTTGATCATTGGTAAGGTATTGAAAGTGATCGCTAATGAGACTCTATTCGGAAGGAGTCATCATGGGAATTAATGGAACATCAATGTTACCCAAACAGTTCCGACGCCAAGGATTTCTATTCATTTTAACATCTACATCTTGTTGGAAGAATAAGGAGACTTCTTTAGGTAAATGAATACCATCCAAAGTTGGGACTGTGGCCTCATGCCCTTGATCAACAACATGGCCTCGAAGGGTCGTCTATGAGAAGGTTATGGCAATCATGTTGGAAATGTTGATGTCTGAGGCAACATCATGAAATATTCTCCCCGGAAGGCCCTGTATGGACTAGTAGAAGGGAATGTAGAATTCATCTGACGTGCCTCAAATTGTTAGATGAAGGAACCAAGACATTGGTTCCATGATGGAACCTCGATATATCAAGTATGGTCCAAGATGACTTAGCATGATCAACATTTACCTATGTTTTTGTGGGCAGATGCATCCATGACTGCAGTGTATGTTCGGAACATAAGTCCTCATAAGACTTTAAGGAACATGACTCCCGAGGAGGCCTTCACCGGAGTGAAGCATGAGGTTGGACACTTCAAGATATTTGGGTGTCCAGTATACATTCATATACCCAAAGAGAAAAGGACCAAGCTAAACCCTTCAGGAAGAAAGGATACATTTGTGGGGTACAGTGAGTCTTCGAAGGCATATCGAATCTACATCCCTGGTCAGAGACAAATTGAGGTGAGCATAGATGTTACCTTTGAGGAGGAGGTAGCCTTCATGAGATCTAGAGGGTCTCACATGGATATTGATAGTGAGAAACAAGAAGAGATGGTTCCTTCTCCCCCCCACCATCCAACAGTTCAGAGGGAGACAGTTGAGCCTATTGATCCCATTGATCATGTACCTCCAGTTGATGGTCCCAAAATTATTGTAGTAGGTCAGAAGAGACCTACATGGGCTCGTGAGACTCTACAGGAGGTAGAAGGACATGCAAATCCTCATGGTACCTTCCAAGAGAGAAAGAGACCTTAGAGATATTCATGCTATGCCATAGCCACATCATTCATTTTAAGCCTTCATGTTATGAGGAGGCAACTAGTCATCTAGTATGTAGAGATGTCATGATGGAGGAGTATCAATCCCTCGTGAAGAATGATGTGTGGGATATTGTTCCGAGACCTGAAGGGAAGTCTGTAGTGACTTCCAAATGGATCTACAAGATCAAACACATAGTTGATGGGAGCATCAAGAGGCACAAAACGAGATTTGTTGCTAGAGGATTCTCTCAGGTAGAGGGAATATATTATGAAGAGACGTTTGCTTCTGTTGCTCGATACACTTCTATCCAGACGATTATTTCCCTTGCAATATCCATGGATTGGAGACTACATCAGATGGATGTAAAGACAACCTTTCTCAATGGAGAGATTAAGGAAGAAGTATACATTGAGCAACCAAATGATTTTGTGATACATGAGAAGGAGTCTCGTGTGTGTAGGTTGAAGATGGCCTTGTATGGAATCAAGCAACCACTTCGAGCTTGGTATGCAAGGATCGATAGACACCTGATGATTTTTGGGCTTCAACAAAGTGTTTTTGATCCCAACGTGTACTGCAATATTTTTAATGGTCAGTCCTTGATTCTGGTCCTCTACGTTGATGATTTATTCCTCACCGGTACAAAGAGCCTTATTATTGAATGCAAGTATTTGTTGGTCTCTGAGTTTGAGATGAAGGACCTTGGTATGATGCACTACTTTTTGGGTCTAGAGGTGTGGCAGAGAGCTGATGAGATCTTCCTGAGTCAGGGGAAGTACATAGTTGAGATATTCAAGAAGTTTGAGATACTGAACTTGAAGCCCGTGACTACACCAATGATGATGAATCTGAAGAAACTAAGCGTGTCTTCATCCAATTATGACGAAATTGATCCGACTCTGTATAGACATCTGGTTGGATAACTGATGTATCTGGTTAACACCAGACCAAATAATTGCTATGCAGTGAGTGCACTTAGCCAGTTTATAAATAAGATGAGATAGACACACTAATTTGTTGTGAAGCATGTGTTGAGACACTTGTGAGGCACAATTCGACATGGTATGAGATATACTTCCAGTATTGATATGATATGGCAGGAATATATTGACTCCGATTGGGCAACGAGCGCAGTGGAAAGAAACAACACCTTCAGGTGTTTCTTCATTTTGGTATCTTCCATGGTTTCCTGGTGTAGCAGGAAACGAACTTTTGTGGCTTTGAGCACAACAAAAGCATAGTACATTGCATTAAGTATGACAGTGCGTGAAGCAGTGTGGCTTCACAAGCTCCTTGCAGATTTATTCGAACATGTGCTAGACTCCACCATTATTCATTATGGTAACCAAAGTTGTGTGAAGATCTATGATAATCCAGTGTTTCATGGCAAATTGAACCACATTGAGATCAAGTACCATTACATCCGAGACATGGTGCAGGGGAAGGAAGTATTGGTGCAATACCTTCCTACAGATGAGCAGGTTGTTGATGTTCTTACCAAACCAAGACAAAGTTCAAGTATTTTCGTGACAAACTTGGTGTGGCAGAGAATGCCTCCCTTGTTGAGAGGGAGTGTTGATGTTTGCAGCTTCTTGAGACATTCTACAAATCGTACTACTCTGTGACTGAGTTGAGTTGATCTGTGATGACACTTATCTGAGAAGGGATAAGTGTGGTTGGGCTTATAACCCAACATCCCATGTGGAGAGCACATGAGGACATGTCAAGGGATTTGACCCTTGACATCGTACACTATGGGAGTTGACCCCAATGTTTCTAGAGGGTGTAGCCTCTAGAAGTCCACATGGAGTGCCATGTGTGACAAACTTTCTCCAGATCGTACTCTTCTATGAATTGAGTTGAGTTGATCTGTGAGGACACTTATCCAAGAAGGGATAAGTGGGGAACTTATTCGAGAAGGGATAAGTGTGGTTGGGCTTATAACCCAACGTCCCTTGTGGAGAGCACATGAGGACACGTCCCATGAGGACCCTAGTGTTTCTAGAAGGAGTAGCCTCTAGAATTCCACATGGAGTTCCATGTGTGACAAACTTTCTTCAGATCATACTCCTCTCTGAATTGAGTTGAGTTGACATGTGAGGATACTTATTCGAGAAGGAATAAGTACATTTTGGCTTATAGCCCATTGTCCCATGTGGAGAGAACATGAGGACATGTCAAGGGAGTTGACCCTTGATGTCTCACACTATGGGGAGTTGACCCTAAGTGTTCCTAGAGGGAGTAGCCTCTAGAAGTCCACATGGGAGTGTCATGTGTGACGAATCTTTTACTACTATGGTGGTTTTGAACCATTGGCGGAGACTGCGTGTCTTTGGACAACAATTGTGTACTACTATGGAAATATACCTCCCTATCTAAGAGGGAGTGTTGATGTTTCAACATTGGGCATAACTTCTCCTATATTGGGCTGCATACCAAGGGAGATCAGATACATTTATCACAAAAGTGCACTTGTGGTAAATGGGCCCAGACGTAGTCCTTCCTTGATCATGACAAGGAATAATATGGACTCGAGGTGCTTGAAGTGCTTTCCACGTGTCAGTTAGCATCAAGTCGACATTCACTCATAGGTGTGTGCCTGTGGTGAAAGATCTTGGTGTGGTCTTTGTCCTAGTCATGGTGATTTGACAAGGAATGATAAAGACTCAAGATGATATGCTATTACATGCGAAACCAAATGAGCCTAATATTAGAAAGAGTTAATTGGCTCAGAGGGAGAGCGGCAGAAGGAGTTTTTCCTTGGTTAAGGTGGGAGATAGATGTCTCGCAAGATTGACAGACAAGTGTCATGAGTCTAGGGTGAAGTTTGTATACTTCAAAGACAAGAGTGGCATGTTGCAGAATGTCTCCCTCGTTGAGAGGGAGTGTTGATGTTTAGACAACATCAGGAAGACATTCTCTAAAGATAACAATTAATAATATAATTATTATTGATTATTAAATATAGTATATAATAAGTAAATGATAATAATAAATAGTTATTGATTATTCAAGGGACACATCCTTTCATGGATGGTCACCTTATGTACCCTATATATGGAACACTCATTATTGTAATAATATATTGAATATCTCTCATATCTCATATGAATAAAAACCAACAGTTTGTGTGTTCTTAGTCCCCATAGGTCGTACTCCCTCACTGGGACACAAAACACTTGTTATTTGTGTATTTTCACTCCCCACGGGTTGTACTCCTTCACTGCATTGAAAATCATATGTTGGCTAGCATGTTTTCATTCCCCACAAGTCGTGTGCCCTTCCCACATGTGGTACATTGTATTTCCACTTCTAGTTGGGTGACCGCTCTCACCTATGGGCCGTATGCCTTTCTCACATGTCCCCTCTCTCTCTTGCAAGACCCCAATATTCCCCACAGGCTGCACATGCCCTTTTACTCAACTTTGTGATTGTATATTGGCTCAAAGTTGTGGGTTTGTGTGAGATTTCATCCTTTTGTTGGTTGGAGTGGGTCAAGCGAATGGTGCTTGAATGGTGTTTGCTTCACAATAGTCATAAATATTGACTTTCTAATCCATGTTTTAACTTTGAAACACATGTGTTAAGTTAGAGTATGAGTATTTTATGTTTAAAAGGAAAAAGAGTTTATGTAAAGTATATCACTTAGTCGGTAAGTAAAACTTTGCGTGGATAAAGAAGTGTTGCATGTTCATAGTGTCATAATAGATGTTGTGTCCAATAGTCCTAATATAATTACAAAGAGTTAGATTTAAACCTTTTGATGTTGCTTTATAATCACAATGGTGTTGCTCACATTGACATTTGAGTCGAGTAAACAAAGCTACAAGGAAATAATTGAATTTGGTCCTTAGCGAGACACATGCCTCGGTGCCTTTTGCAAACACACATAGCTTGAAACCGATCTAAAAAGACACCTTGAGAATTTAAAATCCATTATCATTTATGTTGATGAAATGGATAGGCCATACACCAACCGTTTATGGATCATATGGTATCAAATCCCAAGTTTGAATACACTTGAGAAAAATATCCCAAGGTCAAGTTGGATTGACTGGAATAGAGCATTACCATGTTGACGTTGATGGTAAACCATCTATTGGTAACAAAGGGTGTGGAAACAACCTCAACGTGGGCTTGTAATTGGTATGACCCCGATCGGGGCATGCATGGGGTTAAATGTATATGATATAACCCCAAGGGGAGGCATATTTGGGGTTAAATGTGCATGTAATGTGTAAATGTATACGTAACAGGGTCGACCTAATAATAAAGAGGCCACATATGCAATGTGTGAATATGTGTATATAAATATCATGTAGTCATTATTGAGAATATGTTATTTGGATGTATGAATGTATTTGGGTATTTGGAGGAGGTTCTCTTGTTCTTTGAGGAGTTAAAGTGTAACTCATCTCTCTTATCTATCTTGCAGTGATGCTCCACACTCACATTGGTGTAGATGGTGTGTACTTCTGATTTATTTCTCTATCTTAAGTATTTGGTTCTTAACATTTGGTTTTAGAGACCCCATGAAACAGGAAAATAAACGTGAGATAGAGTGCGAGATTGAGACAAAGATGGGAGAATGTAGCTATAACAAAACATAGGTACCTTTCCATGTAAAGGAAAAGGTGGACATCAAGCCATATGATGGGGAAGTTGATGCCATCAAATTGAACCAGTGGCTACAATAGATGGAGGTATACTTCAACGTACATGAAGCAACTAGGAAACAAAAGATCACATTTCATCAATTGAAGCTTGAAGGTTTTGCTTTGGCATGGTGGGAGAGTAATGCATTAGACAAAGCACTAGAGAATGAGCCATCATTGACCAAATGGGAGGTGTTCAGGGACATGATCAAAGCCTAGTTCTACCCAATCATATATGAGGAGAACCAACATAATGTATGGCATTACTTTAGGCAAAGGCAAGGATAGCCAATGTAGGAGTTCACCACAGACTTCCGGAAGAGATCTATTTAGTCATGCATATCTCTTGAAAGCCTAGATATGTTGATCAAGTACTTGGGAGCATTGCTACCTTAGATTTGGAACCAAATGATGTTATTCAAGCCAAATATGATTGATGAAGCCAATGTTCAAGAAGAGTACCTCAAGGTAGACAAGAAAAAGCATCAACTTTGCACGTACAAGCAAACAAAACCATAGGATCAACATAAAAAAAAATAAAAAAAAATAAGTAAAAATGGAACGATAAGAATATTGTGGCAATGAAATAAGAAGCAACACCTTCCATCGAGCATTGAAAACGTTGCAATCAAAAGGGACACATTAGGGAGGACTACTAGAAATGCCACCATGAGAAGTTCCCCAAACACTTATGTAAGAAGAAGAAGAAGAAGGCATTGATATTAGTGGATGTTGAGGAAAGGGTGGACAACACCTTAGACTTGGAAGGGAAGATCAATTGAACTAATCTTTAGAATGAGGTGACATTAGTCGGTTGTAGTCACGAGGAGGAGAATAAGATGACCAAGTATTTTGCATCAAAATCCACATGAAATAGAGAAATGTAGATTGTTTGTTTGATCCTGATTCACAGTCTAACTTGATCTTTGTAGTGTTGGTTGAGAAGCTTAGACTAGAGACATAGGATCATCCACAACCATATTCCTTGGGTTGGGTAAGGCAAGATGTGGAATTGAAAGTGAACAAGCAATGGAAATTCAAGTTGGCCTTCAACTAGAATTTTTTGGATGAAGTGGTTGTAGAAGTGGTTATGTTGGACGCATGTGGAGTCATCTTGGGAATCCCATACTCATACATGAGAGATGCCATCTTTAAGAGGAGATAAAACTAGTATAGGATAGTCAAGGGTGGAAATGAATATGCCATAAATACATACAAGGAAAAATCCAAACTCTCTTTGATTAATGCTCACCAGGCCAAAATAATCATGGGTTCACCAATCATCATGGTGCCAAAGAAGGACGAAAGTTGGAGAATGTTCATTGACTATCATGAGCTAAACAAAATCAACATCAAGAATGGATATCATTTTCCAAGGATTGATGACTTTTTGGATCAACTACAACAAGATAAATTCTTCACCAAGCTGGACCTCAAATCAAGTTACCATCAAGTGAGAATCAAATTGGAAGATGTGTGGAAGACAACGTCTAAAACAAGAGAAGGTTTGTACGAGTGGTTACTGATGCTTTTGAATTTATGTAACACACCTGCAACTTTTATGAGATAGGTGAATGATGTGCTACACCCTTTCATTGACTCATTTATAATAATATATTTGGATGACATACTAATATTTAATAGTATGTGGCAAGAGCACATCTCTCATCTCATGCAGGTACTAGAGACCTTAATGAAGAATAAATTGATTGACAATTTGCAAAAATGTGAGTTCGAGAAGATGTCCTTAATACATGTTGGACACATGATTGTTGTAGGGGTATTGAGAGTGGATGTAGAAAAGATTGCAACCATCATCTAATGGAATATTCCTACCAATGTGATAGAGGCCAACAGTTTCAAGGGAGAAACACAATACTTGAGAAAGTTTCTTGTAATCTTTTCAACATTATTGGCATCATGTAATGTCCCTTTCCATGTGACCCCTCTAGATGGATGACTTATTAGCCTATTTGATTCCCATAGGCTATAATCAATAAAGAAAGGGGATTACTTGGATTATTTGATATCATTTGGGGAGAAAATGGTTATTCTTCTAAAGTGACATTAAATAATTAAGTTTAAAAAGATATAAAGTGACTTTGAGATTAATACTTAAGCAACCCTTATAAAGTCACTTTAATAAAGTAAAAAGGTAAAAGGGTCAACCAAAAGGGTAAAAGGGTCATAAAAAAAGGTGAGAGGGATAAAAGAAAGACGAGAGCTCATTCTCTCATTATGTTGATGATTATTTGAAGGTGATTTGGAGAGCTCTTGGAGCTTTTGAGGGTTTGGAGTAAACCCTGGTTTGAATTGGTTTTGGCGGTGAAAGATTTTGCTTTAGCTAATCAAGTTTCGGTGGTGAGAGATCCACCCTAGCTATTAAGAGGGGAGATTATTCATATCTTCCACTAGTGTTTACTGTTGAAGAGATCCATCTCATCTAGTTACAGAGTGTTTTTATGTGGAGCTGAGATTATCTTGGAGGAAATTGATTTTCCTGTGGAGTGGTGTTTTTCTTCTACCAGAGGTTATCCCTTTGAGAGGAGGCCTATTAATCCTTACTAGGTTGTTTTCCTATTTGTTGGGCCGAATCTTACTTGCGCAGGCTAATTTTGGATGAGAGAGGGTCATATATCTTGGAGGAGGGCGAACTTTCCTTGTTGGGACGAGTTACTCTAGTTGTTGAGCTGGATTTTTTTTCAAGGGGAATGAGTAATTCTTACTAGGCAACCATTTTCTCTTGTAGGAGGACGCTATCATACTTTCAGAGGCCAAGTTTGAGTGTGGATCGAGTTTTGTTGCAAAAGGGTCAATTTTCTTGAGAGGAGGTCATATTTCCTTAACAACAACTTAGATTTGTTTGGAAGGATTGATATATTTTTGGAGGAGGTTGTTTCATGTTGTTGGGGACATTTTTCTTGTGAGGTGGTCAATACCCTCTTAGTTAGCGAAATTGTGAGAGCAGGGAAATCACATTGGAAAACAGGTCGATTTGTTTAGATGGATGTATCGATATCCATTAAAGAGGAAACTTTTAGCGCTATTTTACAGCAAATAATACCATCAAATCCAAGTGTGTTCCAAGACCCAAACTTGTGAGTTGTTTGATGTACGAAGGTTCAGTTTGGAATAATAAATACAATGGGTAGTTTTTACTATATTTATTATGATTGTAACAATTTGTGTTGGCATTAGTAATTTATAATGTTGTTGTTTTAATTTGTAAGTATTGTGCATATTTAGATGGCATCAAACCCTCTTTATCCATGGTGAAACCTCATTAAAAATACAAACCAGTAAACACCCTTCTATAACAGTAGCATCAAGCTATTGATAGGGGGTTTACAGTGGGCAAAAAAAGTGTTTGATAAATGTCTTACATCAGTAATTAGCTACATCAGTCATTAAGGGGGGTTTTCAGATGATCAACAAAGTGTTTGTCAAAATAATTGAACTAGAAACTGTCCAATAACATAACGATAGTGAGAAGAGGGTTATTACAGTGAGATTTGAGGTTGCTAGCAAGGTGTTTGACGAAATTATTGAGCTAGAAAACTATTAGAATCCTACAACAATAGACACAAATTTGTGACAGTAAGAAGGAGGGACATTATAGTGGTATCAAAATTGCTTTTCCTTCTAGCATGTACAATACATGATACTTTGATGATTCTGGGGGATGGGATACACATTATATACATAAGAACAAGGTATACAGGAGTTGAAAACATCCTCCAATTAGAGTCAGAAGGAGAGGGAGACATGGGGGACATAAATGAACAACCAGAGGACACTGCTTTGTGTATTTTAAATAACTTGGCAAGGACACAATGAATTAGCAAGGGTACAAAATAACATGGAAATAAGACAGCATTAGATGGTTGCGCTTCTCAACCAACTTGTAGCAAATACTCAAGGGACTAATGGCAGCCATGGAAACAATTGAAACCATGCGGAAGGGAGTCATACACATGTACCTACACAGATCCACATTGGGTCCACTAGTAGAATGACTCTGAGACCACATATGCCTCAATTTTGGAAGGACAACTAGCAAAAACTCAGGGGCAACGGGAACAAGGGGAGGATTTTACAGAGTATTTGAGGAAGTATCAAACTCTAGGGGAGGAGTTTCAGGCAACCATGTATTTGCAATATTCTATACCATCAAGTACAATAATAGGCCTAGAGAGTTCAACAAGGGCACACAAAGTTGGGAGCTTTAAAGGAGAGTGAGGAAGTTGTCCATTCCTTAATTTGATGGTTCTAGCAAATCTACTGCTAGGGCATGGGTATAAAAGTTGGATACTTATTTGCAACTTAAGCCCATGACAAAGTCAAAGGCCATCAAGTACGACACCTTGCATTTGGATGGAGAGGTCCACGAGTAGTGGTACCGTGGGTTAGCCACATTGGGACACAATAGCATCACTTCATACCTAGAGTTCACTTAGAGGTTGTTGGAGAGATTTCATAAGAGGGATCCAGAGATACATTTAAGGGAGTTGGCACAAATCATACATAAAGGTACCCCAAATGCATACATTTCAAAGTTACAGAGGATTGCAGTCATGGTGATAGATGTGTCAAAGCATAGGTTGACCATGCTCTTCATTGAGGGACTTTATGAACCCTTGTGTGGTTGGGTTAAGGCCTTCAAGCCAATTTCACTACAAGATGTTATCAACAAGACATGTGACATGGAGGATTGAGTGCTTAAAATCAAAGCTCCTTATAAACCTCTCATACCTCAAAAGAACAAAGATAAGAAACCCTTTCAGACGGAATGGTCCGGTAAAGAGAGATTGGATGAGGAGGTTGGGAGAGGATTGAGGAGGAAGACTCTTCGCTACAATTGCAAGGAACCTTAGGAGTTGGGTCACAAGTTCATGGGTAAAGGTAAGGTACATTACATTGAGGTACTTCCTTACAATGATGAGGATGAGGAGATAGAACATGAGCACGGCAGTGAGCATTATAGTTCAAACAATGAGTAGTCACGAGTGGAGGCTAAGAGTGTTGAGCAACAATACATTGAAACTCGGGGTGTGACTATCGCCACTCTATCATCTTTTCTTAGATTTCACACCTTCAGGGTCCATGGGTTATGACAGGGACAACGTGTCACAGTTCTAATTGATAGTGGGGCAACCCACTATTTCATTGACTCAACCTTGGTGACTAGGAGAGGCATTCCTATAGTAGACCTTGAGAGGTTTGATGTAGTGGTAGTAGGTGGGTGTAGTATGCCATGCACATAGAAGATTCCTTAGTTGGGTGTAGCATTGGGTAACTACATGATGACCAATGATTTTTACGTAATTGGGCTACTAGATACTAATATTATATTAGGAGTTCAATGGCTTGTTTCCTTGGGAAAGCATTATGTTGATTACCAAGCCATAGAGATAGAGTTAAGGGCAACAAATTATAGGAAGGTTGTTTTGAGTGGCATGACCAATGGAGCTCCTAGGATAGTTTCGGTGCAACGGATGGAGAGTATATTCAGGTATGGGATAGAGTACTTTCCAGAGATTGATCTTCGATCAGACTATCAGATCAAGGAAAGGGAACTTCACATGATGGAGGTTTTATATGTTAACCATGTGATTAGTGAGCAGGGTGTACATGTACATTAGGAGGAGAACCATGCTATGTTAGATTGGCTCACAAGGATTTTAGATGATTGGAAGTCCACCGTCTGATCGAATATTCCAAGGACCATTTTGCTTGTGAGTTGATGGATGGTCACATTTAGGATGATAGGTATAGAGTGGTGGATGACATCAACTACTATAGAGGTTGCATATACTTGGTTCTAGAGTCCACACTTAGAGAGGAGATCATTAGGTTTTTGCATGATATTCCCTTGGCAGGACATCATGGGCACTTCGGGACTTACGACAGATTAGAGAGAGCTTCTCGTGGAAGGGCCTTGAGGATGATGTGTTGAGACATGTGAGGGAGTGCATGACTTGTCAACAGAACGAGTCAGAGGTGTATGGTAAGAACTATGTTTAGATTCCATGGGTTTTCTGAGTACATTGACAGTGATTGGGAAAACACATTTTCCAATATATTTTGGCAAGGATTATGTAGATTAGAAGGCATAGAGTTGATTCTTGGTACCTTGTTTCCATCAGTTGGATGCGAGACCTGGTATATTTGGTTTCTATTGGTTATCAATATAACACCATGGGAGTTAGTCAATTTGAGGGATGGTGTACACCTAGTTTGGTTGTGGGTTGTAGGAACTCATTTTTTTTGGTCCATTTTAGTTTTGGGATGCCTCTAGAAGAGATGCTCGGCCGCATTATATATGGCAGGACAAATTTTCTTTATCGATACTCAGGATAGGGTATGGAAATTGACTTGCAAACCTTGAATTCACTGAGATACATTTGCAGGACGTGATCTTTGATAGTGGGGATGGTTCTTCAAGACATTACAATTTGGGGTTCCAAGAGTGGAGGATGTATGCTAGGTGCGAGAGTTAGATATTTATGATCAGAGTGGTGCAATGTCAACATGGTGGATTCTTTCTGGGGATAGCATGGGACCTGGGACTTCATGGTTTAACAATTTGGCATTTGGTACAGATGGGAGATACAACTGTTACTTTCAAGAGACTATTCATATGGAGCGATGGATTAGTTTCCTAGGTGGGATATTTTATGAGGGGTGGAATGAGTATTTACAATATCCGTTTTCTCTATTGATCGACAGTCTTCATGAGGCCTCTTGTGTTAGTGCATTGTAGGGTAGTATTGTATGTAGTAGATTCTCTACATCTTTCAGGTTGGTTTGGTTTGGGACCCTGGGGACACTCACAGTTTTAGTTTGGTTCCACCGATTGTTTGTATGGTTGTATTCGCCTTGCTTGAGGACAAACAATCTCAGGAAGGGAGGAATGTAATGTCCCTTTCCACATGACCCCTCTAGATGGATGACTTAGTAGCTTATTTGGTTCCCATAGGCTATAGTCAATGAAGAAAGGGGATTACTTGGATTATTTGATGTCATTTGGGGAGAAAAAGGTTGTATTTCTAAAGTGACATTAAATAATTAAGTTAAAAATGTTATAAAGTGACTTTGAAATTAATACCTAAGCAAACCTTACAAAGTCACTTTGATAAAGTAAAAAGGTAAAAGGGTCATCAAAAAAGGTGAGAGGGATAAAAGAAATATGAGAGCTCATTCTCTCATTATGTTGATGATTGTTTTGAGGTTTATTTGGAGAGCTCTTGGAGTGTTTGAGGGTTTGGAGTAAACCCTTGTAGCATGTATTTAATGTAGACAGATACTCCAAATAATTATATTGATAGATAAAAATGAATAAGATGCTCACAATTACCCTCATGACAATTTACCATATAACATTGACTGGTCACGAGGTGAGGACGTACATGCCTCTTGATTTATTTTAATTAATTTATTATTATTATAATGTCCGTAACATTTCCATCCCCTTAAGATTTTCTTTGTCCTCAAAGCAAGGGTAGTGATGGGTATTGTTGTAGAAAACGTTCTGACTCCCATGATAAATATTGTTCGGGAAGGTTTTTCCATTTGATGAGATATTCCTTACTGGTTTTGGAACGTAACACATTTTCCTTAGTGGCAAGAATACCTTCTAGTTCTAAAACAATTCTCCCTTTGTCATTGAATTCAAGGATTTCTGTTTGAACTGGTTGAGTTTGCCCAAGCACCTTATTGAGACATGAGACATGGAAGACATTATGGATGCGACAATTGTTCGGTAATTCTAATCCATAAGCTACTTTGCTAATTTTTTTGTTAATTCGAAAGGGTCCATAAAATTTTGGAGCTAATTTGTTCTTCCCTTGTTGCTTAAGGGATAATTGTTTGTAGGTTTGAATTCTTACAAACACCCAATCACCTTCTTCAAACTCTCTTTCTGACCTACATTGGTATGTTAGTTGTTCCAAGGGTTCATTTTTGCGTAAGTGTGATATGTGGAATTATACCACCATTCAGCTAAATGCAACCATTAAGACCACTTATTTTGCTTATCTGTCACAAAACATCGAAGGTAAGTCTCTAACCATTTATTTAAAAATTTTGTCTAACCGTATGTTTGTGGATGGTAGGATGAGCTCATATTAAGGGATATTCATGTTTGTTTGCAAAAATATTTCCAAAAATTTCCTTTAAATTTTGTATCCTTATCGCAAAATTTTTAATAATTGTTTTTGTAAAAGACATCTGCAATTTTCTTTGTTGAGTCAGTTTTCCTTACTGCCATGAAATGTGAATATTTGGTTAATCTATCGACCACAACAAAATTTTTATCCTTCCCATCATACATGGGTATCCCTTCAATGAAATCGATCTAGATTTCTTCCCATTTTTGGTCACGAATATGTAGAGGAAGAAGTAGTCCTGCAGTCATAACATTTTCATTTTTATTTCTTTGACATATTTCACATTCGGAAAGAACTTTTTGAATATCCTTACTCATTCCTTTCCAATAGAATTATTGTCGTGCATTATAGTAGGTTTTAAATAAGCCTACATATCCTCCTGCTAAGGAGTTGTGTGATTCTTTTAAGACTTTCATTTTAAATATTGAAGATGGAATTAGATGGATTTTGCCCTTGTACCCTAAAATATTGTTTTTCCTTTCAAATTTGGGGTTTTGGTCCAAATTGTTGATTATTGAATTAGATTCAAGATCTTTGGGATACTCAACTCGGATCTCATCTAACCAATCAGGAATCACTACTTTTGTTGCACATACTCTTACTTTCTCATCTTTTCGGGATAGTGCATCAACAACTACATTGTCCTTCCCTTTTTTGTGTATTATTTCCATATCAAGGTTGGAAAGTTTTTCCATCCACTTTTGTTGTTTAGTGGACAATGTTTTTTTCCTTAGTAGGTATTGAATACTATTGTGATCAGTACGTGTCGATAATTTGCTTCCTAAGAGATATTGTCGCCATTTGGATAATGCATGCATAATGGATAACATTTCCTTATTATAGGTAGACTTTAGCTCTTCCCTTTTTTTGAAATTCCAACTTTCAAACGCTATTGGATGGCCATCTTGCATTAACATTGCCCCTATTCCAATTCTCGATGCATCACATTCTACTACAAAGGGTTTTGTAAAATCTGGTGTTACTAACATAGGTGCAGATGACATGACCCTTTTTAACGTTTCAAAACATTCTTATGCATTGTTATCCTATTTGAAGTAATTGTGCTTTAATAGGTTTGATAGTGGTGTTCTCAAATGAGCATAGTTCTTGAGAAATCTTCGATAATAACCTGTTAATCCAAGGAATCCCCTTAGTTTTGATATGTTTTTTGGTTTTGGTCATTCCGTGATTGCTTTGATTTTACTTGGGTCCACCTTGAATCCTTCTTGGGATTTGATATGACCAAGGTATTATACTTCCTCTTTATCGAACGAGCGCTTTGATATTTTTGCATAAAACTGATATTTTTCTAAGAGAGAAAGTGCATTCTCTAACTGCTTCATATGTTCCTTCCAAGTCTTGTTGTAAATAATAATATCATCAAAAAAGGCTAGTACAAACCTTCTTAAGTAGGGTTGAAAGAGTTGATTCATAGTGGCTTGGAAGGTAGATGGGGCATTTGTTAACCCAAATGGCATCACTTTGAACTCACAATGACCTTCGTGTGTTTGAAAAGAAGTTTTTGGCACATCCTCTAATCTTACTCGAATCTGGTAGTACCCCAACCTTAGATCCAATTTTGAAAAGTATTTTTCTCCACAAAGTTCATCCAATAACTCATCTATGAAGGGTATAGGAATTTTTTTTTATATAGTTATTTTATTTAACCCTTGATAGTCTATACATACATAGTTTGGAAGATCCATCCTTTTTCCAAACCAATATTACTGGGGTTGCATATGGGATCCCGCTTGTTGTAATAACCCCACATTTTAATAGGTCTTGAATTAGCCTCTCTATCACTGTTTTATGGTGGTGAGGATATCGGTAAGGTTTGGTATTAACAGGTGTTGAATCGATTTAACCTCAATTATATGCTTTATATTTCTTTCAGGTGGAAGCTTCATAGGTAAGTCTTGGAATACCTTGTTGTACTTTTTGATTAGTGCTTGAATCTCTGGGTGTTGAGACTAGATCACTTCTACTGCTAATATCTCATATGATGACTTTGTGCCATGTAAGCTAGTGCTCCTTTTCGAATCAGTTTCTCCATTTGTCGTGAGGATATAATTTGGGTGGGAGGTGGATGGAATCTGTATAATTTATATATTTTTCCTTCCCATTTGAATTTTATAAATTGTTTTTGGTGATTTGCATAATAGGTCCCCAACATTTGTAACCATTGAATTTCTAGGACAATGTCTATTCCACCCAGGGGTACTGTGTAGAACCCTGTTTCCAATTCGTAATCTTCAATCTGAAGCTTGACCTTGTGACACTTTCCTACTCCATTAATTTTTTTTTCATATGCCACCATTACTCTTATATTTGTGGTTGGATATACAAATAGGTTTAATTTCCTTGCAACATTTATATCTATAAAATTATGGGTGCTCCATCTATCTACTAGAATGGTGACATTCTCCTTTTTTACGTGCCCCCTTAGTTTTAATGTTT
>ML828451.1:67710-82379 GCA_009831015.1 Picea engelmannii | reverse complement strand
TGTTTTTGGTAAAAACCATGGAAAATTAGCCCATGAGCGAAATTTAGCCCCTAAAATCATCCTTGATGAAATCCCTACATAATTCGTTTTACGATTGATTTCTTACTTAAAAATAGATATGCAAGGTTTGTATTAAACTCTAATTGTTGTTAAGGAGACATTTCGTTGCATTTGTATATATAGTTGAGCTATATTAGGACTGGTTGGGCTTGGAACACTTGATAATGATGCTTGACCTTAATGAATCTAAAATTAGTAATTTACCAAGAATGGTTAGAGTAGATCTTATTTATTACATGGATTTTACTTGTGCTATGGTGATGTTATAAATCATTACGTTTTGTTCTCTTACTCTTTCTCACATAAATTTTTTAAGGAAGTGTTGAGTAAATTATATTATTCCTTGCACATCTTTGGAGATGATAGATGCTTATGATTCTTGTTATTGTGTTGTGCAACTAGTTGGAAGTTCTAGAATAGCATAGAAATGATGCATTTGTTAACCTAAATGTCCTTTTTCTTCCTTGCGCAATGCAATGTTATTGTTAAAATGCTTTTATTTGACAAGTTAAATTTACGTGGGACTCCATGCCTTACCATTAGAATCTAGTCCTGATGTTTAGGATAGGGGTTGGTTATGGGATTTAGATACCTCCTTGTTCCTTAGAACAATCGCTAGCCTTGAGGCCTTAAGTGGTCAAAATCAATTGGATGAATCCTGGGCTTGAGCATTGCTTATGTGTCTTGGAGGTCCTAACCATGTAGAGTAGGTTGGATGGGTAGTTACTTATTACTCAACGACGTGGTTGATCATTTATTGTATTTTCTTCAGTTGATCGTGTTGTGTTGAATAGTGTCGCTCTTTATGTTTATGTGTTGATTATGCGTATTTGTTAATTATGTTAATGCGTCGAATGTGTCATTATTAAATGATGATGATGTGTAGCTTGTGATGTTATTAATTATGTCACAATGATTTTAATTTTCCTAGTGCAAAAAAAATTAATAATAATTATGATTATTCATCGTTGTTTGTTGTCATAACGGAGGGGTTGTTACATTAAGTTACAAGAATAATTATTGTATTTTTTGTTTGATTAAATGTTATGAGCATAAATTGGTGAATGATTATGCTCAAGATATATATTCTGGGTTGTCTAGGAATTATGTGTAGATTTGTAAGGTTGCGTCATCCATCAACTCATGCTATATAGTCCATAATTTAGCCTCTATTATGTAAATTAAGAGGAAACCATTACAAATGTATGGAATTAACATTATGAATATCAAAACGATGACATAACTAGAATAAATTCTAATTATATATACATATAGAAGACTTTTATAAGTATATTGATATTTTTTTCTATGTAACAAGCTAATAATTTGATAATCGTATGTTTGAATGATTAATTGTATAATTGGATCAAAATCATTGTGTAAAACATGCATGTTAAATATTTGGCGTAGTGATTTGGGGAAATTGTTGTGCATGTATGTTTATTTCCATTGAAATATTGAATTAATATATGTATGCGTGTGTAAAAATTAGTCAAGGAATTGCTAAGGATTAAATGGAATCAAAACTGAGAAATCTAATTAAAGGAGAAGACGAGATTTTAATAGTGTTCCATGACAACCAAGGTAGGTTGGTCTAAATATAGTGAAACAATGTTTACACTCGAGACAAATTGATCATGACAAGAAATAACATAGGAAGATTTTTTCTAGTGCTCTTAGAAGATTTTGTACATATTTTTAGTAATTCAAAGCCTCTTCGAATTTGCATCGACATAGAAGAGAATCCACTAGTTTAGGAAGGAGTAAAGAGAATCTTCTAGAACAACAATGAGATTCACTTCAAGATTTATCATATAAGATAATAACTTGAAAATATTTCGAGGTATTTAGGATTTTCCAAGTTTCTTATGGGTGAAAAACGTTTCTCAGATTTTTTATAATCTTATCTAATTGAATACTTTTTTATATTTTATATTTATTATGTTTAATGATTTTTTAAAGAAATATTTTGAGGAGTGTTTTCAATTATAGTTTCAGGAGTGTTTTTAATTGGAAAGAGACTATGTGGCACTTTGTGCGAATGGAACACAGTCCATATGAACTCTGCACAAAATCTAGATGGTGTTTGTGCAAAGTCCATGTTATGGACTCTGCATAGAGTCAACAATCTTCCTCCAATATCTCGTAGAACAATATCATTTGCAACAATGTTAAAACTTGGTTTGGTCTGATTCATTGTTCGTAATATGTCCATGTATATGAATATGAATATGGACAAAGAGTCAAACTAAAATTGAGGCAACAATGATTGTAGCCGCCATGAGTTCCATTTCAAGAAAATGTTTCAATTTATAAAGTTGTCGGATAAGATTAAAATACTAGGTTAAAACTCATCGATGCATTTTCCGGTAGAAATAGTGAAAGTCTTAATATTTCAAAGTTATTGTTTTTTTTTATAGCTAAATATCCCTGACTTGTAGGATTGCCCTGTGGTTGATTTTCCACGACCCAGGGGCATCTAAGTCATCAAAATCACCGGAGGATCACACCTGGACTGGACCGCACCAAACCTTAACATGGCTGGATTTGAGGTGTGTCCAAAGGTTTTGAACCAGTGACTTCACTTACAGAGTGCCTTAACAACGCACTCTCTCACCGAATGCTCTACACCACAGAGACATTTCAAAGGTATTTTTTTATAAGTACACTGCAGGTTCTTTTTATTTCTTTGTTCTCTTTTTGGGTATAGTATTTCCCTCTTTCCACTCTATGAATTTTTCCAAGATCCTTTGGCTTGGAGTATTGGTTCACTATTTGATCTCTTCATTGGAACAAAGGGATTTGCAACATATTTGTGTAGCTTAATGATTAGATTAATTTTAAATTTCCATTGACTTATTATGTAGTATAGGGAGTTAAAGGAGATTATAAGGATGTTATGAAATCATGAAGAGTCCATTTAGGGAAACAAAAAATCAATATTTTCCTCTCCAACCAAAATTCATGAAAATGAACAATAGACAATCACTCAAGTTGTAACAATTATGGCCACTCTTGTCCAACATAAAAGGAAAATAGTTGTTGCAGATATTGAATGTAATATTCTTTGAAATATGGTTATCAATATGAGCAAGGGAGACCAATTTGAGGCCATCAATTAGGCGTAGTTTGTAAATTAAACCTATGGGGGATCATAGGAAGATGAGACTATGCATCAACTTGTAGACAACATGGAAATAAAAAAACCATAGTTGGACCCATTCAAACCAACAATGGAAGAAGTGGAAAGTCGATATACATTTTGATAAGTTCATATTATACTAGGTGTATCTTGTAGAATCTATACCACACAAAGTGTTGGCAAATTTTTCCTTTTGGATATAATTAGGCTTTGTTATATGCTAGTACATAGTCTGTTATTTAGTTATTATATGTCACTTTTGAAATAGACCTTGATGTACGTGCTCTATAGATTTCATGTAGTCTTTTTTATTGATATTAAATCTCCTAGTTACAATTAAAAAAATTAAAATTGTTGTTAGTAAAGTATGTGTGTAGGAATTTTGTTATGCATCACGAGATGAACAAATTTAATCTTTGACTTCTATTTATATACTTGATGTAAAGGTAAAAAAGAAAAGACTAAAACACTATGTAGTTCATTCCAAATTTACATTTTAAGAATAAATCTAGTGATTTAGCTATTATTATACTAAAAATTAGACCATCCATAACTCAAACACAACATATACACAACATAAGTTGCAAATCAACAAGTACATTTGACACTAACTTTAAATAAATTAAAAAAAAATAATTACATTAGCTAATAAAATACTAACTACTTAACTAAGAGTCTAAATGTACATGTTTGACAAATACAAAAAGTTCAATATATAAATTGAAACTATAAAAAAAAAAATTGAGGATGGAAGATATTGTACAAAATTGGGCATTCTGTACTTGAAAAATTCCTAATGCATGGGATACTTATTACAAGTCGGAGGAGTTAGTACTAACTCCTTCGAACAAATAGGAGGAGTTAGTATTAACTCCTTCAAAACATGAAAAATTGCCTTCCACAAAATGGCCATAACGTTTGACCCGGGTGTATGTTTTGTGCATTCGTTATACCGTTGGAAAGGTCTCTTTGAGCTCTAAAACTTATTATTTATATGATTTGATAAATTCCTAAACTATTGTATACTTATGTTTGGATTAATATTTGAAACCTTGTTGATAGCCTTGAAGAACACCATAACTCGACCACGAGAAGATGAACCATGAATCAAACTCAGGGAAGTTTATAAATGATACTTCAATTATTTTATGCTCCATTCATATGCATTATAATGATTAGTCTTGATGGAATAATTGGATTTATTGTCATATAATGTGTTAGCACTCTGTAAATTTTGTCCAGCTGATAGACAAACAACAAAGGTAACTGTTTCAACCATCTTTAGAGCTGAGGCACTGGCCTGCTCAACTCAGAGAGGGCTCTCTTGTGTCACTTGATATTTATTTGGAAATCGATGGCTAGATTTGGTTTGTTTTGGGGGGTTTTAATAAATTTTTTGGCAATGAAGGGGAGGAACACTCAAGGCCATGGAGTCAAAATTCTGAAAGTGAATGAAAATAGTGATCAACCGGTAGAACTCTCCAGAGGATAAAGGATAAATGAGGCGATGAATCTAAGTTATATTTGAATTTAAGTAGAGTGCGGGAAGATAGAGAAAACAAATAACCGCATCAGAGCATTACTGAAATGAATTCTGAATTTTTTAAGAAGAAAATTACACAATTTAAATTTCTTAAGCCAAGAGCATCACAAGATGAATTCTGGGCCTTTAACTATCCAATTTAAACAGAAGATAGTGCAAATGGAAATAAAGAATCACAGGAAATACATACGATGAGAGAAGACAAAACTCATATCACCACCATTAAAATCTTTTCATAGAGACTTTGAAAGCTTCTGCATGTATATTCAATTCAACTTCAAAAAATTACAATAGAGGTTGGAACAACCAAAAAGGGGCCCTTGCACTTCTACCAACATTAATTCATTCAAATGTTCCAGTATTTATACAATTTGATTACAATGGCTGAAACTGAAATGTTTAAGCTTCTACAACTGATTATAATAATTTCAACTGATAGTCTTAGTGTATGAAACGATTTAAAATGATTACACAAAAAGACGTTTCAAAACTAGGAACGGATTTCTCTGAATTCTCAGATTCCTTTACAACATCTGGATTGTCCTAATCTTCTGTCAAACTTGTTGGTTTGGAGACACCTGGAGGTCATTTACGGGTTCCGGGAAAACTTCTTTTAGTCTTGCCCAGCCACACTATTTCCTTCCACTGTGAGTCAAAAGGAATATCTTAATCCATCATCTCCTTTATCAAAATCTCTAGGTCAATACATGTGGTGTAGGACATAGTCGACAGACTAATAGTCATTGTTTTAAACTGATTCAAAATCTCAAAGTCTGTGGCCAAATACTCTACCAGACTTGGACCTTTCAGACTCTCCTCCATAGATTCAATTTTGGAATGATCCATTCTACACTGAATGAGGAGATAATTGTAGTCTTCTTGATTGTACAATGTACCTTTTCCATCCAAAAATGGTGGGATGCCCTTGATAAACAATTGTTCAAATGTATCCTTAAACTCCTGTATATTGTGCTCCATTTGCATAGATTTTTTTTTAACTGATATGAGCAATTTGTGCTTGGTGATGATCCTCCTGGCCCAAATGATCAACGTCATTCTATCCTTTACCCCAGTAGTATGAACATCAACAATGGGCACAAAATTCAGAAAATCAATAACGTTCTGGGCCCATTCCAAGGGTTTCTTGGCTAATGTTTCATTAACAATAGTACACCTTCTTCGGGTCGTAGTAGCCACGCTGTATTTGTCATTTATAAATTCATATAAACCCTGAACTTAGCAGCCTCTGTAGCAATAACATCCCTGATCACATGTTTAGCCCCTTGTAACAGTTTTTTTCCCTTTAACCTCATTTTCAACTTGTTTACTCTCTCTTGCAAATCTTGATTCTCCCTTTGGAGTTGAGCCATCTTCTCATCTTTTATTTCCATCTCTTGATGCATCTTTTCTAAGACCTCCTTAAGGCTTTTCATTTGCCTTGTATGTAAACTTACTTGGGACATAGCTTGAACCAACCCATCAGTGCTTGATCCAGCCTCTATGATAGCAGGTACAGTGACAACCATATCTGATGTTGCTACCTTTGCTTGTGACCAATTCTATTTTTATTTTTCTATATGTAACACTTTATCTTTATAATTTAGTGCCTCTTGTCTAAATGTCTCATTTTCCTTCTCTAGAGCAGCTAGCTCTGTTGTCTATGGATGTTTTGTAAAGGAAATATTCAGCTTCTTCTTTAGGCTTTGGATCATCTTATATTTCTCATCTAAAGAAGCCTTTACCCCTTGAGGGCCTTCAGATTCCAATCTTTTGACCCGTGTCTGCCAGGATTTGTTGGATGTTTTTTCCTGTTTCAATTGCCCATCTAATTTTAGTGCATGCGTTATCAATCTTGAAACTTTCAGACTCAAACATAAGTAGTCTGAATATAGCATGTCACTGGCGTTCATGTGAAACTTTACTTTGTATGGGGCACCAATACTCTCATAATGCATGTTGATTTAAGACACTTTATCATCATCTACTATTTCTATATTAAACGTCTTTCTTTCCACATCCTTGACTGAGAACATGGAAGCCTTATGCTGGGAGATTTTCTCTACTTCAGGCAACAAGTCTCTTATTTCACTATTGGCCATAATTCCCTTTACAACACACTAGTTCATTAAGTCCTCTTTGGATTTATAAACTGCCCCAGGTGTCTTGCTAAATATATGTTTCTTGTTGTTGAAAACCCTTGAGCTACTTTCACTTTGTGGCTTGCTTCATGTACTAGCCTCTTCATTCTTGGTTTCACCTTCCACCATCTCCATGCTTGTTTTCTCTTTAGGTTCTTATTCTTCCAGGTCCAACACTTGAGAGGATGGTGTAATTTTCATTTTTTTGAGAATATTTTGCTGACTATTGGCACCTAGTGCCTTTGAACTGCTCCTTTTATCATAAAAACTTATTTTTGGAGATTTGACAACCAACCTAGGGGAAGGTTTCTGTGTCGGTTTATGTTGAGGGGTTGGCTCTGGTTTTTTTGTCTGATCATGTTGCAAAGTGACCTCCATATCTGCACAGGTTTCCAGATTAGCCAGCTTATCAAATTATTCAACATACTCATGCTCGTAGGGGCCCTGTCTGCTCATCAATATTCTCTTTGATATGATCTGATGCAGATCATACAAACTCAAATTCAATGAGTTTGTATTGGATCTGAGGTAAACATGACTTATTCTTTACCACAAAGGGTCCTACCATGAAAGGAAATTTCAAGTTATATGCCTTCTGCGCTTTCAAAAAATGCTCTGTCTCTAAAATGATCCTTTGTCTGATGAACTCTAAGGCAAATATTCTGGGAGTCATAAATACTTCTAAAAGGTAAGGTCCTTCTTGATATCCATATACCCAAATCACAATAAATTGTATGAACAACATCCAGTATCCCACCCTACTCTCTGGATTTGGTTGTAAGAATCTTTTCATTTATTCCAGAACCCTTGGTAGGTCTGTGTTGAAGATAAGATTGTGCACCCTGGACATGATCTTATTGATGAAGATAAGCATGGGGATCCTTTTACATTCAGTCAATATGAATGTGGTTTCAGTGAATTTTGTCTTGTTCGATTCTACGAACATTCTCAACAAGTGCGTGTAGTATCTGAAGTGTCTCAATGAATTGAAATTTACCAGTTGTTGAAGCATATTATCAGCTATGAACCTGTCGAAACTGATACAAACCGACTGACTAGACTCTGACATAAAAAAAGGTCAACATGAAACACTACATGACTTCTACTGCAAACTTGTCGTTATCCAACCCTAAAATTTGACTAAGCAGGGAACAAGCCCACTGGACCTCAATAATCATAACGTTTACATTGATAGGTAACGACAGACTTTCGGAATGGTGTTCAGTTTTGAAAATGGTTTGCAGAAATAGGGTTTTTACTTATGAGGGGAATTCTTTGTAGACTGTGATCATTTTCTCTTCCTCGAAGGGATTTGACACTGTGGAGGAAGACTCTGGTATACTAAGGGTGTGTCGAAGTGACAAACTATCTATTTCGCATGAAACCTCTGACCCTACCTTATTCAAAATGACCTTTTCTACCTGTGAATATTGCTCTGCACACTAGCTTACGAACTCAGGGAAAGGAAAAACTACTTCTACGACGTAAGGGGTAATGGAGGCTTGGGCCGCTTCGAGGAAGGGCATCCGCTTTCCAACATTGTCTAACAAATTCAATCTAGACACGGAAATGGGTGAGACTTTTATTTTTGTGTCAAAAACATCGAAGTCCCTGTCAATTAAGGCTTCTTCTCTAGAGGCGAGGTCTTGCTCATTTACAGATAAAATGATGGGGTTAGCAGCCATGACGAAAAACACCTGTTAAGCTACAAAGAAAGCATGAATTTGATCCAATTTTGAGCTTGAGTTTCAAATGAATGGTTTGATCCAATTTTCAAACGTTCGAGTGCTTTGAAATATTATAGAATAATGACCCAGGGCCCTCCTTTTATATTCATTATTCAATATCGGGGATTCGAGAAAACGGTTTTGAGTAGACCACTTTTCACCCCGATGTGCCTCTGAGGGTGCCACACGTCCAGGAAATGAAACCATGGTATTTTCCCCAACCTTCCTTCGAAATATTATCCTCTTTTCTACTTCATTGTCTGATATGTGCCTCGGTCGTCGATTTGGGCTGCTCCAAGATCTATGGTCTATCGTTCCTCAACAAATTTTATATCGGGGGTTGGAAAGAATAGTTTTAGGTAGACCGCTTTTCGCCTCGATGTACCTCTAGATGCGCCACACATCCACGAAATGAAACCGTGGTATTTTCCCCATCCCACCTTCACATAATTAAACCTCATGCTATTTCACCAGCCGATATGGATTTTGGTCGTTGATCTGGGCCGCTTAAAAATCTACGGTCTCTCAAGTCCTATATTTCATGCCAACACTATATTTTTCCATATGTCGTCATATGAGACCTTATCCTCTAAACTATCACATTTCTACAACAATGTAGCTCTTCACTAAATTTCTAAGACTTGGATTCCATCTGAAAATTGTTATAGTGATAACATAGGATCCAACTAGGGATGCTATCCTCCCTGCGAGGTAGAAAATAACTATAGACTAAGTGCCTACCCATTGCACTGTAGTTTTATTTGTGCAATCCGAATCGGCTGGTGTTTATTCAAAAACTCAAAATCGACCCAACATAGCTCAGGGCCTTCACCTCGGGCTTCAACTATGCTGCTTTTATTCCAACCTTTTCATGCACAAAGAAAAACACAAAGAGATTATGTGGAATGAATGGTGGGGTGATGATTAAACAATATAATGCTAAAGGAACCTGCCAATGATAGGCCCTCCTCCAACAAGCTCTCCATTACTCTCCTGTAACAAGTAGGCATTTCTCCCATAGTATGCTGCAATTTTGAACGGGCCCAACCATAGGTGATCAAATTTCCCATGTTTTCCCTTATCTTTGTTTCTGGCATCCCATTTTAGTACCTAGTCTCCTGGTTCGAAGTCATATACCTTGGTCTATCTGTCGAAAGCCTCTTTGATCTTGTCTTGGCGCGGATGGGCATTATGCAAATCCTTTTCTCTGGTTTGTTATACACTGATGAGTTCATCCACCCTTCTTCGTGTGTCATCTATCTCTGGATCTTGCTCCTGCAACAGTCTCATTACCGAAAACCCCAATGTAGTAGGAAAAATTTCTTCAGTGCCATAAATGATCTGGAAAGGGGACGTTGTTATGGACCTCTTGGGGGATATTTTGTCAACCCATAGTGCATGGATGAGATTTTTGTGCCATGCCTTTTTATTCTCTTGCAACAATTTTTTGATGATTCTAACTAAGATTTTATTCGAATACTCAGCCAATCCATTCCCTTGAGGGTAGTATGATGTGGAATGACCAAGGGTGATTTTGTAATCATTGCAGTATTTTTCTATTTTCTTGGATTTGAAAGTTGTTGCATTGTTTGTTATAATCTTGACTGGGCATCCAAATTTGGATAGAATATTGTCTTCTAAGAATCGAATGATAACATCATCTGTCACCTGCCTAGTGGGAATTGCCTCAATCCACTTACTGAAATATTATGTTGTTGTCAGGATCCATTTATGTTGAGCTGGGGATTGTGGATGTATCTCCCCTATAAAATAAAGGCCCCACTGTCTGAAAATATCTTCCACTGAAATGGGTTTTAAAGGCAGAGACTGCAATTTTACTTTCCCATGAAAGATTTGACATTCATGGCACTTTGAAATCTATTTATATACATCTGGGAAAATGTTGGGCCAATAAAATCCAACCCTCATAATTTTATGTACATTTGTCTTCCAATAATGATGACCTCCACAGTCACCTTTATGGAACTCTCTGATGGTTTTCTCTACTTCTTATTCTATCAAACAGCTCAATAAAATCCCTCCTGGATCTTTCCAATATAGCAATTCATTCACTATACAAAATTTTTCTGTCTTCAATTTCAAGAATCTGGATTTTGTTTTACTGAATTTTGAAGGAGCATGGAAATGAAGTTTATTCCCAAGAGTTCACAATTTGTTTGTGCCATCAGCTTCGCAAGCCCCTGTCCTTTGATCAACTTGGTGGGTTTAATCTCCAGATCATATTATAATAGAACTGCTATCCATTTACCCCTCTTTCCTTCAGGACCGGGTTGTGTTAAGATGTCTTTCATTGAGCTACTGGGAACATAAGAAGTAGTATGGGAGTGTAGGATGTACACTCTGAACTCTTTCAATGCCTTGACTAAAGCATATGCTTGCTTCTCCATAATGTCATATTTCAAAGGAGCATCCCTCAACGTCTTACTGTGGTATTCTATTGGCTTCTCAAAATTCTAGTCATCTTTCTGGAGTAGCACACCTGCAATTGTGTGTTCTGAGGAAAAATAGAATAATATGAAATATTTCTCAAATTTGGGACTAGCCAGTACATGAGCCTTTGTCAATGCCACCTTGATGTCTTCAAAATATTTTCTAGCCTCAGGAATCCACTTTATTTCATTTCCCTTCTTGAGCATGTTGGTAATATGTTTTATGATTTCAGCCAAGTTAGGGATGAATATCCTCAGAAAGTTCACTTTGCCCAGGAAAGATTGCACTTCCTTTTTACTTCTAGGTATGCCAATTTTCAGGATTCCCTCCACTCTGCAGGGGTCTACCTTTATCCCTTCTTTTGAAATAATGTGTCCCAACAGCTTTCCTTCTTCCATGGAGAAATTTGACTTCTTAGGATTTAATGAGATCCCGAACTTTCTGCATTTTTGAAATGCCCTTCTGAGATGTTTGAGGTGCTCCTCATCTGAGGCGGAATACATAGTGATGTCATCCAGGTATATAACAATGAATTTTTATTTTTCATCAGTGAAAGTGATTTCCATAGCTCTTTGAAACGTTTCCCCTGCATTCATAATCCCAAACAACATTTTGGCGTACATGAATGTTCCCCATGGTGTGGTAAACGTTGTCTTCTCTTGATCGTCAGGGTGCACCATAATCTGATTGTATCCTGAGAACCCATCCAACATTGACATCTTATGATAACCTACTACTTTCTGTAAAATGTGATCCATCTTAGGCAATGGGTAGTTGTCTTTTAGAGACACCTTATTTGGATTCCTGAAATCCACACACAACCTGATTTCTCCGCTCTTTTTTTAAGCTGGCACCAGATTTTCCACCCATTTGGAAAACCTAAGGGAAACTATGATTTTGGCTTCAAACAGTTTCTTTACTTCTTTTTCTATCAATGGTAATAGCAGAGGTTTTATCCTTCCTAATTTATGTTTGAATGGCTTGTGATCTTCTTTGATTGGGATGACATGTTGGATTATATTGGTATCATAAACTTTCAACTCATCATAACTCCAAGAAAAAACACCAGGGAATTCTTTCATTAATTTGACATACCTCTCTTTGACTTTAGAGTTGAGTTGTCTGGACAACTTCACGATATTTGGATCTTCTGGAGTCCCAATATCGCAGTCTTCCACATCCCCTTCATTTACTGTGATCTTCAAACTTCTTTCCACATCATTGTTATCCAAAGTTTTTCCAACGGGACTAGACCTTTGGGGATGATGTTACTCTTTAGATGAACGATATCTATGCCAGCAATCTGATTTTCAAAATATCCTTCTTTTATGAAATAAGTTGCATCCACATCATCGTCACAGTACTCACCATCAATGTTTAAATTCTCGAACTCATTCTCCATTTTGAGGAAGCTTTCTATCTTTTTGTCATCCTCAAAAACTTGCCAGTGCTTCATATTATCTGGTACTACTAGCCTATACTTGACCTCAACCTTGTAACTTTTTTCATGGAAAATCGGAACTCTGAAAATTGTTGCTGAAGTAGCCAAGGCATCAGCAACCTAATTATGTTCTCTTGGAATTGCTAAAAGATTACATTCTAGAAACTTCTCGAGGAGGTATAGTACCAGATTTCTATAAGCCCTCAATATGGGGTGTTTTTCTTGGTATATGCCTTTGATTTGATTTATAATTAGCTCAGAGTCTCCATGTACAACAATTCATTTGGCACCCAATTCTTCCAAAACTTTCAACCCCAATATTAATGCTTCATATTCAGCCATGTTATTCGTTCATTTGAAAACAAGTTTGTAAGAGCATAATTTTGAGTCTCCTTTGGGATGATTGATCCATACGCCAGCTCCAGCTCCTTCTCTATGTGCAGCCCCATCAAAATTCATTTTGCATATCTGATCCTCCGCATCATCTTGTTGTTCTGAAAATTCTTCTATCTGTTGGCCAGACTTGTCTTTGTCAGCCATAATGATTTATGTTTCCTCTTCTTTGGAGCACAGGTCATTGAAGAATATAGAAGAACCCATTTCAGTTTCCACTGAATATATAGGATGATTTCTAGGCTATGATTTTTTGCTGACCATGTATTTAAGAAAAACCTCCCTATACAATCTTTTGTCTTGACCAAAGACATGAATAGTGGCATATGACATGTCCATATGGAGGGTTCCGTTTAATTTTGCAGCCCATGACCTCGAAAACAACATACCAAATTTTGGAGGGACATCAGCGACCACTACGTCCATCACCATATTCTTTGCGGGGATTTGTGCAAAAGACACCACCAGATATTTGATCAGGCCAAGGCATTTCACCTTTCTTGAATCGAAAGAGAACATTTCTTTATAAGGTCTTGTGACATCGAGACCCAATTGGTCCATGACCACTTTGGGCATCAATTTGTGAGATGCTCCTGAATCCAACATGGCATTGTGTAGATTCATGTCATGGATTTTCAAACTGACATAAAAATGAGGCACTTCTTCATTTTCATGGATTTATTCTACCCTTGGTCCAAATAAGATGGTTGGGTGATCACCTTGTACATTCAAGGTATCAAAGGTTTTCCCCATATTAATAATCATCATGTTGATCTGATTTCTGTACTCGATATTCTTGATTAATTCATTAAATGGTACATAAATTTTGATCTTAGCCATCTCACTTTCAAAATTAAAAGAGGATGAAGTCTTCTCTACCTCTTTGGTGACCGTTTCTTTCCTCGCTTCTAATATTTTCTTCTGGGGTTCTTCTTTATTCTTTCCCTTTTCTACAGTACCCTTTGCAACAGAATCCTTCCCAGTAGATTCCTTTCAAGATAAATCTTTTTTGGGCTGACTTGCAAAAGGTATGTTACCCTGAGCTTCTTTGGTGGGATTTCCCTTTGGAGGGTTTGGAGGTACCTTTCGATTTCGAAGGTTGTGTTGTCTTTGGAATTGCATGATGGAGTTTTGCAATCCCATCTCGTAATATTCCCTTTCTACTGATACCCTTTCCTCTTCATCTTGAAAAAATATCTCACTTACATCCATGAACTGGTTGTGTTCCTCTTTAGTAAAAAAAACTTATGTTTCTTTATCATCACAGGAGTTCATGTTGTCTTCAAAATATCCATCATAATTTTCATCTATATAATTATTTTGAAAAGGAGGCCTTATTTGTTGATCTCCTTCATTTCCTTGATTTCCCTGATTTGCCTGATCTTCTTGATTTTCTTGGTTCCCATGAATCCTTTGCTCTTTTTGTCTAATATGTGGAATTGCTGGTCTCCTTGGATTTCTAGGTGGACCATCAGCCTGTTCTCTTAGGTTAGCTCTATTGCCCAGAGCCATAATTTCCATCATTCTTTCCATGTTTCTCATCATTGCCTCAAACCTTTCCTCTGATGTTTGTGATGTTGAAGGATGTGCTTTATCCTGAGATGTGTTTGTGTCCCTGCCAGAGTTAATTTTCATCTTCCCTGAAGCCATTAGGTTCACTTCGACCTCTATGGCATCAGTCATCATGTCATCCAATGTGGTAGATCTTTGTTCTCTTAATAATAAAGAAAAGTCACTTTCAAAAGAATCAACATATCTGAGTTGAGCATCTTTA
>ML828451.1:36829-62180 GCA_009831015.1 Picea engelmannii | reverse complement strand
ATATATAGATAAGGCATTATTGAGCCCCAAAAATTAATCTCCTGGATGATACCTTTCCAACGGGCTATCACACGCCTAAAACAAAGATCGTATGCAAAAGTTACGACCCCGAGAATTTGATGTACTAACTTACCCAAACGGGGCCCACATGACGTTTGGCGCTTAATCTCCTAGGGTTAGGTTTTTTGGATGTCTAGGGTTTTTGGAATTATTATTTATTGTAAAAATTCCTTCAGAGCCTCATTGTAATCATATTCTTTTGAATGAGCGCAGCCATCACATCTCTTCTTAGAGATAAGCCGCCACCATTCCAGCGAGCTTGTTCCTGCTGCATTTTACAGTTTCAGCTTATTTCCTTATTGAATAGAAAACCACTTTTACTGTATCTCTGTTGTTTTGTGTTAAGCACCTATTAATAATCTGTAGTCATTTTTTTCTGCTCATAAAATCTGGATTAGTGGTATCAGAGCGGTCTGCTCCTTGTCGTCTTAATGCATGTCCCCAACAAGGTCGGAGTACAAAGAGTTGGGTCTCAATCTTGTTTCTCTTGAGGAAAAAATCTCTCGCACACCCAAGCGGCCTCTCATGGCAGGAGGAAATAAAGATGACGGGATAGGAGATCATTTCAAACTATTGATTAAGGAAGCCCTCATGCATCAAAGGAACAAGATGATGGATAGTCTCGCGCAAATCCTTCAGTAGCTACCAACAAGCGACGCATCTTCTTTGAGCAGAGTCGCCACCCCCTTCAAGGTACAAATAAACTTCCATATTCCTATATTTAAAGATTAGATAGACACAGATTTTGTAGACAAGTGGTTGAATCTACTAGAAGGGTATTTTTCTGTCCATAACTTTTCGAATAGAGAAAATATTACTTTTGCACTCCTCAAAGTCGTTACCCATGTCAAATATTGGTGGGAAACTTTCTGTGAGCAAAAGGAAACAAAGGAACCCTCATTATTTATAGTCACAACCACCTGGGATTCCTTCAGGGATGCTATTAAGGAACAATACTACCATGTCGGAAGTTATGACGACTTGTATACCAAATGGACCACACTGTGGCAAGAAAGAGACCAAGCAGTGCCATATTTCACGAATATCTTTCATACCTTGTCCGCCAAGATAGGTATCAAAGATTTAGAGCGACATATGGTGCTCAAGTATCGTGATGCTCTGCATAGATACAGCTATACCAAAATGGAATTTTTGGACATCTCATCCTTGGGCGCGACCTACCGATATGCCATCAAAATCAAGCAGAAGCTCAAACAAAAGACGTGGCAATTTGGGCCTGGGAACCCCTCACAACAAAAGCCAATAAAGGGCAGACCCAACCCACAAAATAGAGGACAGAGAAAATATGGGCAGTATCAGGACAACTACTCCAAGCCTCAAGCAAAGAAGGACACTAGAAAGACAAAGAAAGATATCGGGAAGTGGTGCGACTTCTATAAGAGCCCTTGGCATAACACTGTTGACTACCACTCAAAGCAGTCTTTGGTGGCCGAAGTGAAATCCTCTGAATTAGATGCGGGTTTAGACTCTGAGCTAGAACCAGAAAGGGGAAGACGAATAATTGATGCGGAACCCAGTGCCACCATTGCTACCACCAAGCTCTAGCCTGCTGAACTAGATGAGCCAGAAGAAGGAGAACGCCTCTTCCATTCACAGGTGTGGGTAAAAGACACCCTATTGCACTTCATCGTAGATAGCGGTAGCCATAAGAACCTCATCTCAGC
Source organism: Picea engelmannii (assembly GCA_009831015.1). Taxonomy (NCBI): domain Eukaryota; kingdom Viridiplantae; phylum Streptophyta; class Pinopsida; order Pinales; family Pinaceae; genus Picea; species Picea engelmannii. The sequence continues at coordinate 60,435 of ML828451.1, read as the reverse complement.
AGAGGTCGTCAAGCGGTTGGCCCTGCCGACAACACCACACCCACAACCCTACACCATTGGATGGCTCCGCCAAGGAAGCGATCTCTGCGTCAATCAGCAGTGTCGATTGTCGTACGACATCAAGCCCTTCAAAGACGAGGTATTTTGTGATGTTTCTCCTCTTGAAGTTTGTGATGTTATTTTGGGACAACCTTATTTATGGAAACATGATGTTGTATATGAGTCTAGGCCTCGTAGTGTTATTATTACTTTGAATGGGAAATTGTACAGGACACCCGAGGCAGTTCCACCTAGTGCTATTTCCTTGATCTCTGCTAAGAAATGTAGGAAGTTCATCTCTCAGATGTGGAAGTTTGTCTTCTTCATGATTCTTTCTCAGAATAAGCAAAAGATCACAGCCACATCCAGGGTCTCTGCGGCCAACCTCTCCACACAAAAGAAGCAAGTAGATAAGGTCGTGGAAGAATACTCAAATATCTTCTCCTCACCTACCGGGGTACCTCTAAACTGCCAGGTCAAGGACCCCATCGGTATGACCCCTGGCGAACTTCTTCCCAATGGGCCAGTCTATTGCCACTCTCTGTTAGAGAATGAGGAGATCAAGTGACAGATCCAAGAACTGCTCCACAAGGGGCACATCCATCCCAACTCATCACCTTGCGGGAGCCCAATCATGCTGGTACATAACAAAGATGGAACATGACGACTCTGCATTGATTACCAGGCTCTGAATAAAATCACATTCAGAAACCGATACCCGATTCACCAAATTGACGACCTCCTTGATCAAATCACGGGGGCCAAATAATTCAGTAAGATTGATCTGAATACTAGCTACCACCAGGTCCCGATAGAATAGATAGATGTATGGAAAACCGCCTTCAAGTCAAAGGAAGGCCTTTTTTAATGGTTGGTCATGCCCTTTGGTTTGACAAATGCTCTAGCCACTTTCATGAGGGTGATGGACGATATCCTTTGACCATTCACCAATACTTTTGTAGTGGTGTATCTGGATGGCATTCTCATTTACAACAAGACTTGGGCCGAACACTTGCAACATATTCAACAGGTTCTACACACCCTGCAACAGCACAAGCTATATTCCAACTTGGAAAATGCTCCTTCGGCATGGACAGGATCCATTAACTGGGCTACATAATTGATCAGCATGGCATACATGTGGATCCAACCAAGATCCAAGTCATCTATGATGGGCCAGCCCCATCCACACTCACTGAGCTTCAGATCTTCTTAGGCCTTGCCAATTTCTACTGCAGGTTCATGTTGGGATTCTCTCATATTGCATGGGCCCTTAGACAAATAACCAAGGGTGGTGGTAAGACGAAATTTGCATGGGGCCGGTCCCAACAATAAGCATTCGATGATTTGAAGCAGCGCTTGTGCTCAACCCCAATACGTTCACCACCAGACCTTCAGTAGCCCTTTGATATCAAGACAGATGCTTCAAACTATGCGGTGGGCGTCGTTCTCACTCAGCACGGCCACCCTATGGCCTATCATAGTGAGATCTATCAGATGTTGTTCGTAAGTACCCTACTTACGACAAAGAAATGTACTCCATTGTGCAAGCCTGCCGCCAGTGGAGACATTAAATTCTTGGGAAGGAAATAGTCATCCACACTAATCATAAGCTACTGCAGTTTATGTAGACACAAGGAAAATTGCATAATGGTTGCCATCAAAAGTGGTCCACATACTTGCAGCAATTCCACCTCAACATCAAGTATAAAACATGAAGCACCAATCGCATCGTTGTTTGCCTCAGCAGACCTCCAGTCACGGCACTCACCACGGTGCTAGACTCCTACGGCCATGAGACCTTTGGATGGCCCCAACTCTATGAGACAGCCCAAGACTTCGCCACCACCTACCAAATGTTGGGTGCAAAGGCAACTGTCGATAATTTACATATTCAAGATGGGTTGTTGTGTCTTCTGGGCCATATATGTGTTCCATCAAGTGAGCAAGAAAATATGATCTAGGAATCCCACTACAGTTGCATGGCAGGACACTTCGGTGTCGAAAAGATAGTGGCGATGCTACATAAACATTTCTACTAGTTGAAACTTTGACAGGAGGTCAACAAGTATATCAAGTCCTGCACTTCCTACGCTATTGCCAAACCGACCACTAAGAAACAGGGCATGTACACCCCTCTTCCTACTCCTAATTGACCATGGGAATCCATCTCAATGGACTACATGTCAGGCCTCCCATCCACCAAGCAAGGAAATGACTGTGTTTTTGTGGTTGTTGATCACTTTTCTAAGATGGTGATTCTGGTTGCCTGCAAGAAGAACATCACAGCAGAGGCCACTGCCAAGTTCTTCTTTGAATGAGTCTGGGTACATTTTGGAATCCCAAAAAACGTTGTCTCATATCGGTATAGTCGATTTCTCAGCACATTCTGGTCGAGCCTCTGGTCACTGCTAGACACCAATCTCACCAAATCCACGGCCTTCCACCCCCAGACAGATGGCCAAACCGAGGTCGTCAATCGAATGATTGTGCATATCCTTCGCATGTATAATTCAAAGAACCCTCGCACATGGGATGAGAGCCTTCCCTATGTCCAACATAGCTACAACTGATCCCTTCATAGCTCAACCAGCCATAGCCCCTTTCAGGTGGGGTTGGGATTCCAACCATTGGGTCACATACATGTTACACTTCCCCTTGCAGTCACCTTGCCCGACTCATCTCCTGCTCCAACTAAATCTGACAAATCCACCCAGTTCATTGAGCGGATACAGCACATACGCCAACAGGTTCAAGATATCCTACAGAAGTCCAATGACAAGTACAAGCAGTTCCATGATCAACATCGGGTGCCACATAAGTTTCAGGTGGACAACAATGTTTTGTTGCACTTGCAGAAAGAACGCCTTACATGACCCCATCGAAATATTCGCCCACTCTGTTATGGTTCATACACCATCACCAATTCCATGGGAGATAATTCTTTTGAGATCAGCATTCCTCCTTTCCTTGGCCTACACCCAGTATTCAACATGGATCTCCTTCGCCCTTATTTCCCACCATTATTGGACACCTCACACGTAGCATAGCAACGGACACCAATAGATATCAACCCCGAATGCATACAACAGGCATCCAATGATCATATTGTGGACACACAGATCAAGGGCACTCGACAACAAAGGATCCATCTTTATCGAGTCGTCAAAGCAGGGCAACTCCTACACCAAGGCAAGTGACTCACTCGGGGCCAAATTCAGCAGAACTTTCCTCATTTGATGGGGGAAATAAACACAATGGATACCATTGCTTCCTAAGGAGGGAGGATTGATCCAGGTGGATATCGGTGGCCACCCACCTTTTCCAACTAGCTCAAAACAGTTTTCTGACAATTTTGGCAATTTACTATTTTTAGCAGTTTTAACTTCTGGGGCCATTTTGAGGGCCTAAATGAAGGTTTTTTGGGATAGAGATTCCCATTGATATCCAAAGGCACGTTCATCCCCCAAAATTAATCTCCTCAAATATACCTTTTCAACGAGCTATCACACACCTAAAACGGAGATCATATGCAAAAGTTACGACCCCAGGAAGTTGATGTACAACTTACCCAAACGGGGCCCACATGACTTTTGGCGCTTCATCTCCTAGGGTTATGTTTTTTGGATGTCTAGGGTTTTTGGAATTCTTGTTTATTTTAAAAATGCCTTCAGAGACTCATTTTAATCATCTTCTTGTGAATGAGCGTAGTTGTCACATATCTTCTCAGAGATAAGCCGCCACCATGCCAGTGAGCTTGTTTTTGTAGCATTTTACAGTTTCAACTTATTTCCTTATTGAATAGAAAACCAGTTTTACTGTATCTCTGTTATTTTGTGTTAAGCACCTATTAATAATATGTAGTCATTTCATTCCGCTCATAAAATATGGATCATTTTACGGATAAAATGACAGGGTTAGCGGCCATTACGAAAAATACCTGTTAAGCAGCGAAGAAAGCACAAATTTGATCCAATTTTGAGCTTGAGTTTTGAATGGATGGTTTGCACCAATTTTAAAAAGTTCAAGTGCTTTGAAATATTATAGAATAATGACCAAGGGCCCTCCTTTTATATGCGTTATTCGATATCGGGGATTCGAGAAAACAATTTTGAGTAGACCGCTTTTCTCCCCGATGTGCCTCTGAGTGCGCCACGCGTCCAGGAAATGAAACCATGGTATTTTCCTCAGACTGCCTTCGAAATATTATCCTCTACGCTACTTCAATGCCTAATATGTGCCTCAACCATCGATTTGGGCTGCTCCAAGATCTATGGTCCGTCATGCCTCAACAACTTTGATATTGGGGGTTGGAAAGAATGATTTTAGGTAGACCGCTTTTCGCCCCGATGTACCTCTAGATGCGCCATGTGTCCATGTAATGAAACCATGGTATTTTCCCCGGCCCGGCCTCACATAATTAAACCTCGTGCTATTTCACCGCCCGATATGGATTTTGGCCGTTGATCTGGGCCGCTTCAAACTCTACGGTCTGTCGAGTCCTATCTTTCACGCCTCTGCTATATTTGTCCATATGCTACCATATGAGACCTTATCCTCTAAATTATCACGTTTCTACGATGATGTATCTCTTCGCTAAATTTCCGAGACTTGGATTCAATCTAAAAATTGTTATAGTGATAACATAATGTATGTTGAACAGTGTTAGGTACCCCTTCCAAGAGGGGGACTAACCCTTGCAATGCAATATACAACCAAAGAAAATAGAACGGTAAAACAATGTCAATTTTTATAGAAATAGAAAGCAGTGAGGAGAACCAAGCTCGAACTACTGAAGACAGAGTCTAAACCCTATGACTATCGATGCCCTAATTCCCAAGCAAATGATTATGAAGGACAAGGTGCACTATGGCCAAAATCCATGACTTTCCACCAGCATTAGGAGACAAATTTGAAATGTAACCACTGTCCTTGTTACTCATCATCACAAAAAGGATGAGGACAAATGTTGGAAGAAGAAAGGTCACAGAGGGAGATGAAAGGCCAAAAGGATTATTGAACCTCAATAAATACTAGAATTGAACCCAAAGAACAGGATTTTGGATCTTCAAACATGTACACCTCTGAACTACTTAGGCAATACAATGTCAACTAAAATTGGAGAGTTATCCTAAGAGTTTTCATGTACTATTGCTGAAACTGTTAATATGAAGCCCTCAGGGCCAACTTTTGATTGAGAGAAGGTCTTGCATGTGTTGTTGTTTTGCTGCAAACTATTTCAAGCAGAATGTTTGATGTTCACATGGGCTATAAGAGCATGCTTGTTTATGGACTATTCTGATGCAATATATGTCTTCTTGCAGTTTTGTAATTCTTTCTTATATTACATGTCCTAAGCGAATGAGTTGCTAATGTATGTGATATAGTAACGTAGACTATTCTGGTTATATATTCATGTGCATGTGTTATCTGACTTTATTTCTTCATTTCAACGATATGGGTGAAGCTATTGGTTTAGTTAGTTTCATTCCACAACTCATTCACTTACTATAGTTTTCTCCTAGCTAGGATAGGTTAAATTAGAAATAGATTAGGCCTACATTTAAATAGTCTTCATCTACATATTCCATTTTCACAACCACCCATCACTCACCCTCATCGGTGGATCGAGTCGTAATTGGTAGAACAAAACCAACGATGGTTTCCAAGCCAAAATCCGGATGGGTTCACTATTCCAAATTGTGAGAGGTCTAATTGGGACTTGATACTGGGGAGAACCCCTGTAACACCTTGGGTTTTGAGCCCCATATTAAATAATTTATTTTTTAATCGTTGAGAGGCTAGAGTGCCCAAACAATTAAAAGAGGCCAGTGTGCCTAAGAAATGTAATGTTTTGATCATTATTAATAATAAATACATCGGTGGCTACTATACAGACAAGGAATAGAGTTATAGGGGGCTATGATTCCACAAGAGAGGGGGCTTGAGGGGATACAAATTTATTTTATATTTTATTCTCCATTTTTTATTAATGGATAATAACAGTTATGTAAGATTCTTGGGGGAAGGCCATGAGGTTCTTATTTCCCAAGAATTTCATACACCTGTCCCTGGTCTATTGGGGGAGTTCATCATTTGTTCTCTTGTCACTCCCATTCTATCTCTCATTCTGTTGTCGGTCGCTCCACATGTCCATGCATTCATTCACGCACTTGTTCACTATTCAAACCTCTCATGGAGACTTCAATCCATTCACTCTTTGATCGCACTCATCTCCCTTATTCGCGTTTGGATTGGAAAGGGGAAATGAACTTTTGAAGAACAACCAAAGTTTTGTTGGTTGTAGAGACAACTGGAGAATCTTGAGAATCTATGTATAACTTTTCTCACATTTGCGAGTCTTGAGAATCCCAACTTGGAGATTCTGGACCAGCTGCACTGGATCCTTGGAAGGAGAAGGTCTGTCTGAGGGACTGCATGGAAGATAAGGGTGGGGGTCCATTCTCTTGGGTTGTGCAAGATAGGTAAAGAGAGTTGGGTACCTAGATTTATATGGGTGTTGGGAAGCCTGTGATAGCTTGAGTGTTGATTGGTTTGGGAAGCCGAGTAACACTCTGGAACCGTCCTTGTGGATTCATAGCCCTGGCTCGGGGGTGACATTGTTTTTGAGACTTGGAACAACATTGTCTAAAGTTGAGTGGAACGTCATTGGTCTGCAACCAGTCGGTGGATTTATATAATGAAATATAATTTCTCTTTGTCATGTTATTATTTACCTGCATATTATTTATTCCACTGTGTATTTATTTACCATTGAATTCAATGTATTTAAAGTATGCATGCTTGATGATTATGGTTGTGCATGTTGTATGCTTCATCGTTTTATGTTTACCATGAATCTTGATGAATGCATGTGAACCTTTCATGCATCCTTGCTATCTAAAGTTTAACAAGGGTTCAAATTAGTCCAGGGAAGGGAATTTGGTTAGTGTGCCCGGCCTGTGAGTGGCTAGGTATGTTACGTATTGGTATCAGAGCTACAAGTTGAGACACTGGGCTGGAATGGGCCATATCTTTTAGACAAGATCTCATAGTTGAGATGGAGTTAGGACCTTGAAGTCGTGAAACTCAGGAGGAATGGAACTATAGAGATCGTGCATAAGCCAGAGCGTCAGAGATCCTTAGTAAGGTATTGAAGGATCGTGACCATCCTTTTCTAATTCGAGAATGATCGCCACCATGAGATCTAGTTGAGATTTTGACCATTGGATCTGTTCGGGAGAAGTTAGATCCTTCACATCCATCGGATCTGGAGAGGGTGCGGGGTTGTTAAGAACCAGAGTCCTTCAAACTTTTTGGCTTCAGAAAATGTCAATTCTTAGTGAAAAGGGAGGTAAAATCCCCAAAGCTCTGAAGTCCTAAAGTTGATCTACGCTATAGATCATGAGAAGGAGTACTTGACTGTTGGATTTGTCCAAGGAAAAATCTGGGTCGTTGGATCAAGAATAGATCAAGAGGTGAGGCACAGTGGAGAATATCACTTACCAGCTGTCAGATCTGCGCATAGGCCAGTGTGAGTTGTATATCTCACAGTAGTTCGAAGGTTTGATACTCTGGGAGAAGCGAGTCCTTAACCTGCCAGGAAGAAAATCTCCTGAAGTCCCGAACTCCGACAGTTTGGGGGTGGGGTGGTGTTCAACAACGAAATCCTCCAAAGCCCGAAGTTATAAAGTTTTGTAGCCCTCAAGTTCCGAAGCTTCGGAGAAAACTTGTTCAAAAGTTCATCATCCGGGAGATTTTTTGTGTTATGTGGTGAAGTTCCCCAAAGCTTGAAGTCCCGAAGCTCCTGAGAGCGATAGACCCGGAGTCTGCAAGTTCAACGTTCAGAATTTTTGAAGTGTATGGTAGAAGAAACCTTTGAAGCCAGAAGTAGTCGAATTCACAGAGCACCGGAGTGACGTGACATGATGATGGGCGGGGCCCCACCTATAGATTTCAAGTTGATGCCGCTATCGCTTGCCCATCACTTCTATAAAAATAGGAGACCTTTACGATGGAAGTGAGTGACTCCCCCATCTGACTGAATCCATAGGGTAGTTCCAATCCTCCGATGATCCAACAACTGAGCAGTCTAAAACAAGTAGGGAGATAGTCAGTCATAGTGGGTACTCCCTGAAGTAAGAAGTAAGAAAGTGTGTGTTATCAAACGCAGGTGCTTGGACCCACCTTATGCATGTCATGTGTCATCATGTTTCGTGATATTTACAAACCCTTTGTTCCAGTTATGACTTGACACATGTCACTCATAGTTTACGCCACATGTCATCTATATATTCTTGACATGTATTACCCCAGGTGCGTAGTGTTGATGCGAATCCAAAAGTTTGGATATTCGGCACCCGAGGATAAAGGAGTATGTAGTTTTCATAACCTCCAAAGCACGAAGCTCCGAAGAACTTCGCCAATTTTGCATTCGGGAAATATGAAGTATAATAAAGGTGAAACCACCAAATCGTGAAGACTCGTAGCCCCAATGTCTCAAAGCTTCGGATAAGAGACTCCTGATAAGTTCTTGGACATGGCCCTTCATCCTATGCGACGTTGATCGAAGTAAAATGGGGTTGGTGGATGAATTGTTGTTTTCAAATACAGAAAAGCGCTAAGGAAGGGCTAAGCCCGCGGTTTCAAGCTGTGGTCACCTGGAAAAGGGGTTCGAAGGAAGTGCCTGTGCAAAATTGAATTTTGTTTTGGGAAAAGGATAACATGGGAGTGTTATATGATGCAGTCGGATATATATATATATATATATCTTCATGAATTGAAAGGACCTGCAGAATTTTGTTTGGAAAAGGTGTTTATCATATGCTTAACTCTAACAAAATGGTCACTAGCACATTTTGTAGAGTTAAGGGGTTAAAACATATCAGTTCAAAATGAGTATTGAAGAAATGGAAGAAGGTGAGGGAGCCTTCAGCCATGATAAAGAGGTTGAAGGCTAGAATACGAGAGTCGATAATGCATAGATGAAATCCAATGGACACAAGGGTCGAGGGGAGCAAGAAACATTGATAGAAACTGTGAGAAGCCTGAAAATAAAAGTGTAGAGCTACACGGTAGACAATGAGAGGTCGATGAGAGAGAAACATTAGATAAATTCCTAAGTGTTGTAGAGCTTAAATTAGTTGCCGAGACAAACAAAGAATGGCCCAATACAAGAGGAAGAATGAATGTATCATAAAAGAAGATATGATCATGGAAGATTTGGTTATGCCAGAAGTACTAGCAGAGCTCATAGACATATCACTCACCTCCTTACTCAACAATAAAGTTTTATGCATCTGAATATTCCATAAGCAGTCCATAGGTGTCTCTTGTTAGGCACCAAAGAAGGAGACATGAAGTGGACAGTTTTCAAGGAGAGCTAAGGAAGCATAGGCCACCATCCTTTGATGGTGAAAGGAAAAGGGGAGATGATGTTGAAGCATGGTTGCTTGGACTCATGAGATATTTCCAATTTCATAGCTACTCATCAAACCTAGAAGGAATAATTTCCACCTACCATTTACATGGGAAAGCTACTATGTGATGGGATCAAATGAAGCAAATTGAACATATTAATGAGAATAGGATCACTTGGAACCAATTCAAGAAGTATTTCCAGAAGGAGTACCTCTCAGAGGATTTTTGTGAAAAGCAAATGCAGGAGTTCTTTGAACTCAGGCTGGGAAGCATAACTATGGAAGAATATGAGAAGAAATTCTTGGGGTTGTTAAAGTATGTTGGGTTCATAAATGATGAGAAGGTAAAAATACAGAGGTTTCTGAGTGGTCTACTAGCATTTTATAAAGAAAATATTTGGTATGATGAGCCTAAGACCTTGACTTGGACCATCAGAAAGGCTAAGTACCTATATGAGAAAATCTAGGGCAGTGAATCCATGTAGAAGGCTTGGAAGGATAAGAAGAAGGAGAATTATGATCAGAGGAAGAAGGGATTCAAACATCCTTTCAATAGAAATGAGCCTAATAAAAAACATCAAGATCAGTATGCCAAGGATTAATCCAAGAAAGAAGACTCCTTGGTAAAAAGGGGAAGACCACCAATCCAATGTTGGGGGTGCAAGGAAGATCACATGTACAAGGATTTCCCACACATAAACGATAGAGTGAAGACCATACGCGACATCCAAGAGGTTACCATGGTAGAATACATGGGAATGATTTATGCAGCCTTATATGATCGACAAGCAGAGTACTAGTCCAATATGATCAAGGTGGAAGGTAAGATCATAAATAAGCTTGTTGCTATTTTAATTGATTCGTGAGAAAGTCAATGTTACATTGATCCTAAAATAGTGGATAGATTACATTTGGAGAAAAGTAAGCTTGGGAAATCAAGTTTGGTTCAGCTAGCCATTGAAACCAAAAGGAGAATCCATGATATGGTCATAGGTTGTTCCATAAGTCTAAATGGTGTGAATACTAGTTTTGATCTAAATATCATACCATTGGGGTCTTATGATATTCTAATTGGAATGGATTGGTTGGACAAGTATCATGTTGTCCTATATTGTCATAGCAAGACATTTACATGTCTCAATGGAGATGGAAAACAAAGCATTTTGAAAGGAGTTCCAAGACCCATCTCTATAAGAGAGATTTCAGCCTTACAAATGAAGAGGTGTTTGAGAAAATGGTGTCAATTATATGTGGCCCATGTGGAGGAGCCAGAGAAGACAAAGGGGCCCAGCCTTGAAGTTTTCTCAGTAATACAAGAATTTGAAGATGTATTCCAAGATATAACAGGGTTGCCACCAAAATGAGAAATAGATTTCTCTATTGATTTAGTGCCATGAGTTGCCCCAGTGTCAAAAACACCTTACCGAATGAGTACACTAGAGTTAAAAGAATTACAAATGCATTTGGAGGAATTTCTAAGGAAAGGGTACATACGCCCAAGTGTTTCACCTTGGGGAGCACCGATACTATTTGTCAAAAAGAAAGATGGAACTTTGAGGCTGTGTATTGACTTTCGACAGCTGAATAAATCTACTATAAAAAAAAGTATCCTCTACCCATAATTGATGACCTCTTTGATCAACTAAGAGGGGAAAAGATATTTTCAAAGATAGACTTGAGATCAGGATACCATCAGGTAAGAATCAAGGAAGAATACATCCATAAGACAACCTTTAGAACCATGTATGGGCATTATGAATTTGTAGTGGTGCAATTTGGATTATCCAATGCACCAACTGTCTTTATGTTCTTAATGAATGGCATATTCAGAAATTACTTGGATAAGTTTGTCATAGTATTCTTGGACGACATACTTTTCTATTCTAATTCAGAGGGAGAAAATGAACATCACCTAAGACTGGTATTGCAAGTGCTGAGGAAATGACAGTTGTATGCCAAGCTGAGTAAGTGTTATTTTTACCAAGAACAAATGCATTACTTTGGACACATTATTTTATAATAAGGAATAACAGTGGATCCAGAGAAGATTGAAGCCATTAGAGGATGGCCAGCAAGCATGACTGTTTCAGAAGTCATATATTTTATGGGGTTAGATGGTTACTACAAAAGATTTATAGTAGGGTTGTCTAAGATTGCTCATCCCATCACTTGTTTGCAAAAGAAGGGAATTAAATTTGAATGGACATCTGAATGTGAAGAGAACTTTAATTTGTTGGAGTTACTTACTAGTGCACCTATGTTAAATATTGTTGACCCAAATGAAAGTTTTGTGGTATGTATAGATGCATGCAAGGAAGGGCTTGGTGGAGGCCTCACTCAAAATGGACATGTCATTGGTTATGATTCCAAAAAGATTAAAGAGCATGAGATGAACTATGCCACACATGACTTGGATCTTGATTCCATTGTTCACACATTGAAGATGTGGAGGCATTATCTCATGGGAAAGATATTTGAATTGAGAACAGACCACAGTGGTCTGAAGAATCTTTTTGAATAAACAACTTTGAATGTCGGGAAAGCAAGATGGCTGGAAAATTTTAAGTGAATACGACTTTGATATCAAGCATATCAAAGGAAAAGAAAATAATGTTGTCGATGCACTTAGTAGAAGAGTGCATCTCATGCATGCTGCAACTGTTAGTAAAAATTTTAGATGTTGTTGTTAGAGATCTACATTATCTATAGGTAAAGAAAAGATTACAACAAGGAGATGTACAACAGAAAATGAAAGAGTATGAGATGGAGGAATGATCTGGATTTATGCATGAACACAATGAAATACAGAAATACACATAAACGCAGAGATGTAGCGGAAGTAAAACTTCATTTCATTAACAACAAATGATTGAAACATGCTTACAGACAGAATGGAAATAAAATAGCTCAGGCTCTGGTAGCTGATCTCTGAGAAGAGATATGGCGGCTACTAGCCTCTGAACTCTGTGTTACAATGAGGCTCGAAGTCCTACATATTATTGAGAAACAATGGAAAAATCTAAATATCCAAAAACCTAACCCTAGGAGAAGAAACACCAGAATATGGGCCCCATTGGGGTAAATTGGTACATCAATTTCTCGTGGTCGTAACTTTGGTATACTATCTCTGTTTGACGCAAATGATACATCGTTAGAAAGATCTATCCAAGGACTAAACTTCTAATGGTGAATAGAAAGTTTGTCATATCATTCATGCCCAAAAAACGTCGTTTAGGGCCTCAAAACGGCTCTGGAAGTTCAGGACCCGAAAAACTGCTAAAAATAGTAAATTGTGCTACAATTAAGGAAACTGAAAAATTGAAAGAAACAATGGTGTGGGTCCAAGTGGAATAGGTGGGTGGCCACCAATATCCACCTGGATCATTCCTTCCCCCTTAGGAAGCAATGGTCCCCATTGCGTTGAGTTCCTCCAGGAGATGAGGAAACTTCTGTTGAACTTGGTCCCTAGTGAGCCACTTGCCCTGGTAAAGGAGTTGGCCTGCTTTGACAACTTGATATAGTTGGATCCACTATTGGTGGGTGTTCTTGATCTGTTTTTCCATAATCCGATCAGTTGTGGCTTGTTCCATGCAATCTGGGTTTAACTTTGTTGGTGTGAGTTGTTCTGTCATGTCAGATGTGTCCAGTAGAGGTGGAAAGTAGGGTCGAAGGAGGTCCACATTGAACACTGGGTGCAGAACAAGGAATGGTGGAATACTGAGCTCAAAGGAATTTTCCCCTACAACCTTGGCAATGGTATATGGCCCATATCGGAGTGGGAAAATCTTGCGGTGGGGTCCAACGATGCGCTCCTTTTGCAAATGTAGCCACACTTTTTCGCCCACCTGGAAGTTGTGTGGTACCCGATGTTGATCATGTCGTTGCTTGTACCTAGCATTGGCTCTGTCCAAGATGTCATGAAATTGTTGGCGGATGTGTTGAATGTGCTCAATGAAGTTATTTGTCTTGTCAACCTCAGACTGGACATGGCTTGAATCTGCCCGAGTAGCCGCAAATGGCATGGATACGTCAATGGGACATAGTGGTTGGAATCCCAAGCCCACTTGAAAGGGGTTGTGGTTGGTTGAGCTATGGAGAGCCCAGTTGTAGTTGTGTTGTACATAGGGGAGGCTCTCATCCCATGTGCATGGATGATTTGAGTTGTACATGCACAGAATGTGTACAATCATCCGATTGATGACCTCTGTCTGGCCATCAGTTTGCAGATGGAAAGCTGTGGACTTGGTGAGCTTGGTGTCCAGCATCGAACAGAGGTTGGACCAAAATGTACTGAGGAACTTGTTTCCCCGGTCTGAGATGATAGACTCTGGGATCCCAAAGTGTACCCACACTCATTCAAAGAAGAGTTTAGCAGTGGCTTCTGCTTTGATATTCTTCTTGCAGGCCATCATAATGGACATCTTCGAGAATTTGTCGATGACCACAAAAACATAATCATTGCCATGCTTAGTAGAAGGAAGGCCCGACATGTAATCCATGGAGATGGATTCCCAAGGTTGACTAGGGGTAGGCAATGGAGTATAGATGCCTTGCTTCTTGATGTACTTCCCGAAATCCTGTCGAAGGTTCGGCCAATAGAAATACTTTTGTAGTACGGACATGGTTTTCTCAACCCCAAAATTCCTAGCGACCCAACTATAGTGCGCCTCCCAAATCATCTTGGCACGCTCGCTTGAAGGAACACAAAGGTGTCCCAGGTGACACAGTAGGGCGTCCTGGAGGTGAAAATTAGGAACTTGCTTACCCTCCAAGAGCGTATTGTATGTGTGGCTGAATTCTGGATCACTATTGTAGAGAAGCAGCTAATCGAAAGTCTTGTGCCCACAAGAGTTGAGCACCGTGGTTAGCGCCATGATGGGGGGTTGGCTGAGGAAATCTGCAAAATTATTGGTGCTTCCTTTCTTGTACTTAATTTTCAAGGGAAACTATTGTAGATATGTGGACCACTTTTGATGCCGATTGTTCTGCAACTTCCCTTGTGTCTGTATGAACTACAAGGTTCGGTGGTCTGTGTGGATGACTGTTTCCTTTCCCAAAATGTAATGCTTCCATTGTTGACAAGTCTGCATAATGGAATACATCTCTTTGTCATAAGTGGGATACTTCTGGACTGTGTCAGAAAGTGTCTCACTGTGATATGCCATTGGATGCCCCTTGTTGAGTAAGGACTGGCCCAATAGCATAGTCGGAGGCATCTATCTTGATCTCAAATGGTTGTTGCAGGTCTGGTAATGTGAGAACTGGTGCAGAGCAGAGGTGATGCTTCAAATCATCGAATGCCTTCTGTTGAGATTCAGAACAAAATAATTTTTCTTTCACTCCTCCCCTGGTGACTTGACTCAAGGGCTAAGTGATATGAGAGAATCCCAACACGAGCGTGCGGTAGAAATTGGCAAGACCCAAAAAGATGTGGAGCTCTATTAGGGTGGTTGGGGCTAGCCAATCCTGAATGACTTGGATCTTGGTTGGATCCACATGCACCCCCCGCTCATCAATAATGTATCCCAGATACTGAACCTGGGTCATGCAAAAAGTTTACTTCTCCAAATTGGCACACAACTTATGTTGCCACAGTGTTTGGAGGACCTATCGGATGTGGTGGAGGTGCGCTTCCCAAGTCTGGTTGAAGATCAAAATGTCATCCAAGTACACCACTACAAATGAGTTGGTGAATGGTCGCAAGATGTCGTCCATTAGTCTCATGAAGGTTGTAGGGGCCTTCGTCAACCTGAAAGGCATGACCAACCATTCTAAAAGGCCCTCCTTGGATTTGAAGGCAGTCTTCCACACATTAGAGGGTTCAATTGGTACTTGGTGATACCCAGACTTCAAGTCGATCTTGCTGAAATATTTCGCCTCCTTGAGTTGGTCTGAAAGGTCATCAATCCGTGGGATCGGGTACCTATTCCGGACAGTGATCTTGTTCAGTGCCCGATAGTCAATGCAGAGTCTCCAAGTCCCATCCTTCTTCTGCACCAGCACGATCGGGCTCCCACAGGGAAATGAACTCGGCCAGATGTGACCTTTTTGCAACAACTCCTAAATCCGCCTCTTGATTTCATTGTTCTCCATAATAGAGCACCGATAGATTGGTCCATTAGGCAGCGACACACCTGGAGTCAAGTCGATGGGGTTCTTGACTTGACAGTGTAGAGGTACCCCTGCGGGGGAGGTGAAGATGTCCTCGTACTCCTCCACGACCTTATCCATATGTTTTTGTCATACAGAGGGGCCCTGTCTATAGGTCGTGGCCACATTATTCTTCTTTCCATGAGGGCAGATCCTCAGGAAAACAAATTTTATGGTTTTGGCAATGAGCTTACTGCATTGTTTTGCAGTAACCAAAGAGATGGTTGTAGGCGGTGCTATTTCCGGTATCCTATACATCTTATTGCCCAAATTAATAATAACAGCACGAGGCCTGGACTCATACACATCATGTCACTTCCACAAGTATGGTTGGCCTAATAATACATCAGAAACATCAAGAGGAGAAATGTCACATAATACCTCATCCATGAAGGGCGTGATGTTGTAGGGAAGGAAGAATTGATGGCTGATGTGGAGGTCCCATCCTTGGTGTAGCCACTCGATGGTGTATGGTTGTGGGTGTGTTGTGGTCGGCAAGCCCAGTCATTTCACAAAATCTACTGAGATGAGGTTCTTCTCGCTCCCGCTGTCAACAATGAACTGCAACGGGGAACCCTATACCCACATTTGGGAATGGAAGAGGTGCTCTGCCTCCTCTGGATCTTCTGGTTCCTTCTTCTGGATCTTCGTGGTGGAAACAATGGTGTTGGGCTCTGCATCGATAACATGCTTCCCCTTATCATCCCCCTTGTCGATTTCTGATTTGGAGTCAGAGACTGCATCTGATTCAGAAGATTTCAACTCGGCTACCAATGACTGCTTGGCCTGAGACTCACTTGTGTTGTGAGTGGAGCTCTTATGGAACTCACACCACTTCCTCGTGTCCTTTTTTTGGCTTCATGGTGTTGTTCTTTGCTTGTGGCTTTGGTGGGTTTTCCTGGGTTGCCTCGCCTTGGCTTGGTCCTTTGTTCGACGATTTGGGAGTACCTTTCCCTTGCTTCTGATTCACAAACCCAAAGTCTCGCTTCTTCTGTTTGAACTTCTGCTCAATCCTGGAAGCATACCGGTATGCCACACCAAGCGAGGAGATGTCGAGGAACTCCATTTCCTTCTGAATGTATCTATCAAGACAACTTTTGTACTTTAACACCAAATCTTTCTCTGAATCTTTGATACCCAACTTTGTGCGTAGGGTATGGAACAGATTCGTCAGCTCATGCACATCTTGGTCCCTTTCTTGTTGCAACGTAGTCCATTGTATGTATTTGTCCTCATAGCTCCCCACGGGATAATATTGTTCCTTGATGGTGTCTCAGAAATAATTCCAAGTGGGTGTGACCGAGAACAGAGAGGGTTCCCCTCCCTCTGTTTCTCCCAGTAGGTTTCCCACCAGTCCTTGACATGAGGGGCGACTTTAAGGAGTGAAAAAATAATCCTTTCTCAGTCGAAAAAGTCATGAACCAAGAAATATCCTTCTAACAGATTCAACCATCTATCAACGACATCTGCATCTATTTGGCCCTCAAATATGGGAATGTCAAAGTTTACTTGTACCTTAAAAGGAGTGGCACCTCCAGAGTGGTTTTTGGATGTAGATGCACTGCCAGTGGGCATCCATTGAAGGATCTGGGAAAAGTTGTCCATCATCACATTCCTTTGTTTCTCAAGGGCCTCCTTGAGAAATAATTTGATAGGATATCCTTCTCCCTCATCTTTCTTTTCTTCCCCCATGGGAAGTCATCGGGGTTTGTGAGGCTTATCTTGCAACGGTTCAACTAGATCGAGCCCTAACTCCTTATACCCCGACCTCGTTGAGGACATGCAAAGAAGGATTGAGAAAGAGCAAACTGCTCTAATACCATTGATCCAGATTTATGCAGGAAAACAATGAAATACATAAATACACATAAACATAGAGATGCAGCAGAAGTAAAACTTCATTTCATTAACAACAAATTATTGAAACATGCTTAGACATAATGGAAATAAAATAGCTCAAGCACTAGTAGCTTATCTCTGAGAAGAGATGTGGAAGCTACTGGCCTCTAAACACTGTGTTACAATGAGGCTCGAAGGCCTATATATTATTGAGAAACAATGGAAAAACCTAAACATCCAAAAACTTAACCCTAGGAGATGAAACACCAGAATATGGGCCCCGTTGGGGTAAATTGGTACATCAATTTGTCGAGGTCGTAACTTTGGCATACTATCTCCATTTGACACACATGATACATTGTTATAAAGATCTATCTGAGGACTACACTGTTGATGGTGAATATCGAGTTTAGAATAGAATCATATTCATCGCAACATTCGTGCCCAAAAAACGTCGTTTAGGGCCTCAAAACGGCTTCAGAAGTTCAGGACCCAAAAAGCTGCTAAAAATAGTAAATTGTGCTACAGTTAAGAAACTGAAAAACTGAAAGAAACAATGGTGTGGGTCCAAGTGGAATAGGCGGGTGGCCACTAATATCCACCTGGATCAAGGAAGATGGATTACTTATGCGTAAAATAAGAATTTATGTTCTTAGTTCCAGAGAACTTAGGAATATGGTATTAAAAGAAATACATAATGTTCCATATGCAGTACATCTTGATTACCAGAAAACAATTACATAGGTAAGAAGCCAATTATTTTGTCCAGGTATGAAAAAATATGTTGATGATTACATCGCCAAATGTATGGAATGTCAGAGAGTGAAGGTTGAGCATAGACACCCAGCGGGTTTGCTACAACCATTACCAATTCTAGAGAAGAAATGGGAAGTGATAACCATTGACTTTATAACTAAAATGCATAGGACAATAAGACAATAAGACAACAAAGGCTGCTTATTTTGTTCCTGTAAAAAAAACACATACAACAACTAATATTGCATAAATTTACATGAGGGAGATTGCTAGGTTGCATGGGATACTTAGAACAATTGTCTTGGATAAAGAAACAAAGTTTAATTCAAATTTTTAGAAGGGATTATTCAAAGGATTTGGTACAAATATGAAATTTATAACAACATACCATCCACAGTTAGGTGGGCATACATAGAGAGTCAACCGAGTAATTGAAGACATGTTGAGAATGTATGTGATGGATAAGCCATCTAAGTGGGAAGATTACTTGCACTTGGTTGAGTTTAACCTTAATTATGGGTTTCAAGATTCATTGAAAATGATCCCAATTGAAGCTTTGTACAGTAAGAAATGCAATACTCCAGTGACATGGGACAACCCAGTAGATGGAGTGGTACTTGGGCCAGAGTTGCTTAAGAAAATGGAAGATCAGATGGTTAAGCTTAAGCAGAATTTAAAGGAAGCTCAGGATAGACAAAATTTTTATGTAGAGAAGAATAAGACATCAAGAGAATTTAAAGTGGGGGAGCATGTGCTTTTGAAAGTAAATCCCAAGAAGAGCTCTTTGAAGTTGGGTAGTTGTAAAAAGCCGCCAGCCAGATTTTGTGGTCCACTTGAGATAATCGACATAATAGGGCTTGTTGCATACATGCTTGAATTTCCTATTTCCATGAATGTGCATAATGTATTTCATGTCTCTTTGCTAAATAAATATGTACATGATCCTAACCATGTTATTGTTTGGCATCTGATTCAAGTAGAGAACAAAGGGAGACTTTCAGGTCCATCCAACGTGAATATTGGATAGAAAAGTCAGAATGCTCCGGAATCGAGTTATAGAGCTGGTAGAAGTTCAGTGGACCTACTACGGTCCTAAAGATGCTACCTGGGAGCATGAAAATGCCATGCGGGCAGAGTACCCACAAATTTTTGAATAAATTTTGGAATTTTTTATTCGTGTTTTGTATATGCACTGAGGATAGAGCCAAAATAAGGGGGAGGGGATGCAACAACCCAGGTTTTGAGCCCCATATTAAATGATGTATTTTTGAATTGTTGAGAGGCCAGAGTGCCCAAACAATTAAAAGAGGTCAGTGTGCCTAAGAAGTGTAATATTTTTATCATTATTAATAATAAATACATCGTTGGTTGCTAGACATACAAGCACTAGAGTTATAGGGGGATATGATTCCACGAGAGAGGAGGATTGAGGGGATAAGCATTTATTTTATATTTCATTCTCCATTTTTTCTTAATGGAGAATAACAATTATGTGAGCTTCTTGGAGGAAGGCCATGAGGTTCTTGATTCCCAAGAATTTCATAAAATTGTCCCTAGTCTGTTGGGGGGGTTCGTCGTTCATTCTCTTCTCACTCCCATTCTCTCTCTCGTTCTGTTGTTGGTTTCTCCACCTATTCATGCATTCATTCACGCACCTATTCACTATTCACACCTCTCATGGACACTTCACTTCATTCACTCTTTCCCCACACTCGTCTCCCTCATTCATGTTTGGCTTGGGAAGGGGAAACAAACTGTTGAAGAACATGCACAACTTTTTTAGTTGTAGAGACTGTTGGAATCTGGCCATGAATCAAGACCTGCATGTATGAAATGCATCGTCTGTGTCCAACTTTTCTCACAACTAAGAGTCCTGAGAGTCCCAACATGGAGATTCTAGACTAGCTGCACTGGAGCCTTGGAAGAAGAAGGACTTCCTGAGGGATTGCGTGGAAGAGAAGGGTGGGGGTTCATTCTATTGGGTTGTGCAGGCTGGGTAGAAGAGAGTTGGGTACTTGGATTGTTGTGGGTGTTGGGAAGCCTATGAGATCTTGAGTGTTGACTAGTTTGGGAAGACGAGTAACACTCTGGAACCATCCTTGTGGATTCATAGCCCTGGCTCGAAGGTGACATTGTTTTTGAGACTTGGAACAACATTGTCTATGGTTGGGTGGAACGTCCTTGGTCTGCAACCAGTCGGTGGTTTTATTTTATGAAAGATAAGTGCTCTTTGTCATGGTATTATTTACCTGTGTATTATTTATTTTGTTATGTATTTATTTATCATTGAATTCAATGTATTTAGAGTATGCATGCTTGTTGATTATGGTTGTGCATGTCGTGTGCTTCATTTCTTTTTATGTTTATTAAGAATCTTGATCAATGCATCATTGCTATCTAAAGTTAGAGCAGGGTTCGTATTAGTCCAAGGAAGGGACTTGTGGTTAGTGTGCCCATCCTATGAGTGGTTATGTAAGTTACAACCCCTTACTATTGTCAGGCAAATTTGGACCCGTCAACATCAGGTTATGATCATTAACGATCATGCAAGGTTATGATCATGGACGAAGAGATCACACAAGGTTATAATCATTGACGATCATGATGGTGATATGGGAAGGGCGATCCATATGACAGTAGGTACCCATGGAGCAAGATTCCCATTGTGGACATCATGGACATAAGAACTCAAATTATCATCATAATCACACACAATTGTGAATTACCAACTAATATAGATTATAATTTTCTTAGACAACTCGTTAGTTGGGATTTCACCAAATACTTGAGTCTTTAAGGGTGCTTCAGAGAGGCAAAAGGTGCATAGCTGCAGGGCGCTTCAAAGAGGGAAAATTTTGACCTGTGATTGAGAGCTATAGCACTAAAAAGGGTAAAAATGAATTTTGTGGCTGGTAATTTTTTTAATTTAACCCTTTTACGGTGCGCTAAATTATTAGACGCACCAGTGCTTCTATATTTAAGTAGCGCACCAGAGTATATTTTTCAAAAACCTTATGACGGTGTGCCATTATTTGGGAGCAATTGTTTGCACCAGTGCAATTGTTTAAGTAGTTCACCATCGTATATAAAAAAATTTAAAATAACCCTGCCACGGTGTGTAATTTTCTTAGAGAAACTGTGTGCCTCGATGCGTCAGTGTTTACATAGTGCACTAGAGTATATTTTTGTTTGAAATAACCCTACTACGATGCATCAATTTTGATGGTACCAATGCATTTGTTGTATAAAACGCAGTCGTGCTTTATGTATTTATAAAAGAATCATAAAAAAACATCTGCTAAAACCTTCTCCCACTCGCCTCCGCTAGTGTCCTCTCCTATAAATGGATTTTTGGGCTATCTTTATAGGGGCTTCCGCAAAAACCTTCGCGGGAGGGTCTTTTCCTTGTAGTGATTGTTAGAGAAAATGGAGTCTCACCTAATTTTATAAAACTTTTATAAATAGAAATTATATATCTTGGAATTTTATTCGATTTCCCATATTTTTTCGTCTTACACAATATTCAAATTGGTTATGAAAGTACTTCAATCATCCCTCCAAATCAATATATTATTTTTTTTTTCCATATTTTCTTTCCTACTAACACATCACCCTTTTCATACCTTACAATCATACCCCTTACAATAACAATAAACGAAAAAAATAGCATTTCACAATATCCTTTCTACATACCTATAATATTATTATTCAACTTTAAAAATTATAAATAAAATAAAAAATATACATCTTCATATTCCACAAATAAAAATCTCAATTTCACAAACACAATTTGTTTTCAATCCCTTACTCCCTCCAAACTTGACAATACCATAAAATAACATTGCATTTTCTTATATACAATATATGGCACCTCATGACTTATATGTGTTACCATGATTTACCTTTCATATATATTGTATCTCTCATTTCATACCCTAAAAAAAAAAATTATATCCACTTATGCAACAATATTGCTCAATGTCTATTGAATTGTTCACAAGCTTCTATTCTTATCTTTCCTTTTCTTTGTGATACCATAATTAACAATTTCAATATTTTAATAAACATATGAATATATCATAGATTGTTGCACAATATACAACAATCTATATTGTAGAAAAAAAGTCACTAAAAAAATACCATATTTAAGTTTTTAAAAGATAAATTTGAAACATACATCTCTCACTATAGATAGAGTATTTATTCTAAACATTGAACATTTCAAAAAAATTCAACACTATAACTAACTATAAAAACTTCCACACTCACCAACATCTTCATCATATTACATACATATCATAAACAAGAATAACTAACTATAAAAACTTCCACACTCACCAACATCTTCATCATATTACATACATATCATAAACAAGAAACAAAGAGACTAAATACATATCCCAAACATATGGGAGAGCATGCTAACATATTGGCACTTTCGGCATCCATCGCTCGGACACCAAAAGAACAAGGAAGCATCCTACCAAAAGGATCAGCATCCCTCGGGGGTTAGCTAAATTTGCGCCTGTGGGCCCAATTAATTTTTCAAAGATAATTAGACTTTCTCTCATAACGTTTCATGCACGGTCCTATAAGAATTTATGTGGATTGCGTCATCCCACGTAATCAACATTACAACATAAAGAGGCAACCCATTCTATCCCGGTCAGCGCCGGTATGCAAAGCTTCCAAACTTTTATTCCACTTTACCTACTTCCATTTATTTTATCGACTCCCACTCTACTTTGCAACTTTTCTTCGTCGCAAGTTTTTTAATCGAAATGCGCCGCCCATTATGGTGAGTGGGTGACTTTAACTTTTCAAAATCTACACGAAGTTGGACAATTGAGCAGATTCACATGAACTTGATGAGACTTGAAGATAATTGAGCAACCAAAAACGTTGAATTGGATGAGACTTGAAGATAATTTCGCAACCAAAAACATAATTTTGACTCGGCGATAAGAAGTATAATATAAACTGGTAAGGTGCATTTCAACGATATCATCTTAATTGTAGGGAGGCTAGAAAACTTATAGCGTTATTAATACCTTAAACCCCGGGATTAACCTTCAGAACATATCTTCAGACATTTGAATAATACAACCCCTATAATTATGAGAGAGTAGTGAAGTTTTAACAAATATCGCAACGAAAAACATGGAATTCGATGAGACTTGAAGATAATTTCGCAATGAAAAACATAATTTTGACTCGGCGATAAGAAGTATAATATAAACTGGTAAGGCGCATTTCAACGATATCGTCTCAATTATGGGGAGGCTGGAAAACTTACAGGGTTATTAATATCTTAAAGCCCTGGATTAACCTTCAGAACATATCTTCAGTCATTTGAATAATATAATCCCTATAATTATGAGAGTAGTGGAGTTTTATCCAATA